>CATVIB010000483.1:0-142065 GCA_958336395.1 Ctenicera cuprea | reverse complement strand
AATACAAAAGATTGCAAAAAAACAGAAAACACGCCAGCTAGATGTGCGCTTTGTCAGGGTAATCACCCCGCTAGCTATAAAGGATGCGATATCTACCAAAATCTACAAAGAATTAAAGGGAAAACAACTAATCAGCCACGCAACAACATACCTTATCCAAACTTAAACATAAATGACAACAACCAATTCCCATCATTAAGCACAAACCATCCACAATCTAAACCTCTAACTAATGGTTGGCCTAAATATTCACAAGTAAACACTCAAAATCAGAACCCTCCAAACATGGAGGAACCGCTTACACTTACAGTATTCTTAAATGAGTTCAAAGCAATGTTCAACCAACTGATTAATCAAAACAGCACAATATTAAATATGCTCAGTACAGTAATAACTAAATTGACACAGTAATGGCGCACCCACTAAGAATAGTTACATGGAACACTAATGGTTTATTAAACCATAAACTAGAACTAGAAAATTTCCTCCAATTACAAAAAATAGATATCGCCTTAATCTCAGAAACACATTTCACCTCGAGAACAATGTTTAAAATACCACATTATAAGGTGTACCACGTAACCCATCCAGATGATACGGCACACGGCGGTGCAGCAGTCATAATCCGCAACTCAATATCCCATTATGAGATCATCCATCAACAGACAAACAAAATACAATCAGCTAAAATCAAGGTAGATACCAAATCGGGGCCCTTGACAATCTCATCTCTCTACTGTCCTCCTAGACATGCCATATCTAAAGAAGAATATGCTGAGTTTCTTGCATCACTGGGACCTAGGTTCCTTATAGGAGGAGATTGGAATGCCAAAAATACAATTTGGGGAGCAAGGTTAGTAACAGCCAAAGGCAGAAATCTACTACAGGCTATAAATGAACTTAACTGCAATTATCTATCTACCGGCGAACCAACTTATTGGCCGACCGACCCCAATAAGATACCCGACCTCTTAGATTTCTTTGTGCACAAAGGTATTACAACAAACTATCTACACGTTGAATCCAATCACGAAATATCCTCAGATCATACCCCAGTGATTGCAACAATAAGCACGTATATTATAAATAAAGAACATATACCAACACTAATCAATAATGCAACGGACTGGGTTAACTTCCAAAATTATATCGAAAATCAGATTAATTTAAAACTTCGAATTAAAGAGGCCGACGAACTGGATGAGGCTACCAACTACCTAACCACACTAATCCAAGAGGCTGCCTGGTATTCAAGTCCAAAACAACCGCAAGAAGCAAAGAAATATAATAACATACCCCTCTACATTCGGGAATTGGTGTGTGAAAAGCGAAGAGCACGAAGCAGATGGCAGAGGTCCCGAAACAATGATGATAAAGTAATATACAACAGACTAAAACGAAGGTTACACAAAACCCTCTATGAAGCCAAAAACGCAACATTTGAACATTATATAAACTCACTCTCCAAAGACGATCATACGATATGGAAGGCTACAAAAAATTTCAAAAGACCGAAGATCGCAGTACCTCCAATCAGAAAACCGGACAGAAGCTGGGCCAAAAGCGACGCAGAAAAGGCAGAAACGTTCGCAGCACATCTCGCCCAAGTCTTTACACTACCCGGACCCAACATTAACAACGACGATAATGTTATCGAGGATTTCCTTAACATACCCTGCCAAATGTCACTTCCAATTAAAGCCTTTTCACCCCGAGAAACACTTGAAGAAATCAAAAAAATAAATCCACATAAAGCACCCGGGCATGACCTTATTACAGGTAAAGTTCTTAAACATCTACCAAGAAAGGCAATAGTACTGCTAACAACCATATATAATAGTATGTTAAGACTGTCATATTATCCTATAAGCTGGAAATTTGCCCAAATTATTATGGTGCCCAAACCAGGAAAACCTGCTAATGAAACAAACTCATATCGCCCAATTAGCCTTCTTCCTATTTTGTCTAAGGTTTTCGAAAAACTCCTGATAAAAAGAATTAAAACTGACTTGGAACTATCAACAATTATACCAGACTATCAATTTGGTTTCCGGGAACGTCACTCAACTGTGCAGCAAACACATAGAATTGTAAATATTATCATCAAAAGTCTTGAGGAAAAGAAATTATGTACTGCTGTTTTTCTAGATGTCGCACAGGCTTTTGACAAAGTCTGGCACATTGGTCTTTTACATAAAATCAAAAGCGTTTTTCCTAGTCCGTATTACCATCTGTTAAGATCATACATGTCAGAACGATACTTTCAAATAAAATACAACTCCAGTTACTCCAACTACCAACAAGTACAATCGGGAGTGCCTCAAGGGAGCGTGTTGGGACCGTTGCTCTTCTTGATTTATACCTCGGATTTACCAACAACAAACAGTACTACAATAGCAACATTTGCGGACGATACCGCCTTGCTGTCAGTAAACATTAACTCAGTGGTCGCATCACAGAACCTACAGAATCACCTGGATCTATTACAGAACTGGATTGCTAAATGGAAAATCAAGATAAACGAAACAAAATCAGTACAAGTTACCTTCACTACAAAACGCTTAGTATGTCCGCCAGTTTTCCTAAACAATACTCAAATACCAGTAAAAAATGAAGTGAAATACTTAGGGTTATATCTAGACCAAAAACTGACTTGGAAGAAACACGTCCAAACGAAACGCCAGCAAATTAACTTAAAATTCAGAGAGATGTCATGGTTAATGGGACGAAGATCCAAATTATCAATAGATAATAAACTTTTGTTATACAAATGTATCCTTAAGCCCATATGGACTTATGGAATACAATTATGGGGGTGTACAAAACCTTCAAACCAAAAAATAATTCAAAGGATTCAGTCTAAAATCTTACGTTCCATCACCAATGCACCATGGTACGTGTCGAACCTTACCCTACACAATGACCTGAACATTCCATTTATCACCGAGGAAATCGAGAGACTTCCGACACTATACTTCGAACGAATTGAAGGACACGAAAATGACCTGGTATCAGAAATAATCAATCCCCCAGAGGCAGAGAGGAGACTCAGAAGACTGTGGCCTACGGACCTTAGACAATAGATGATGTGAATTAGTTAAACCTAACCTATTAGTGGTATTCTAGAGAATGGTCAATGGACGATTACTCTACTCATGTTATGTTCTTGTATATAATTTACTTATTACTCTGTACTTAGGAGTAGATTGTAAATACGCAGTTAAGTTAAATAAAAAAAAAAAAAAACATTCTGACTTATTTATTTAAAAAGGTTTCATATTGCCATGGTATATTTTAAAGATGAACGCCTTTATTATTTTCCAGTTTTTATCATTGAATAATTCAGATGTTTCATTTGCAGCTCGAAACATTCATGTTTTTTGGAGCTTGTTTATTTCTAAGATGTTCTGAAAAATATTTCACCATTATCTTCTTTTGACTTTCAGACCAAAGTGGACGTTGCGTTGTCGTGGAACAGATCTCTGTTTTACTTCATCTAATTTTCTTCTAGTTTCATTGAGTTTTCTTTTTCTGGTATCGAGAAATGTACTGGATCTATTTAATCAAGTATGTTCTTATTTTCAGATGACCAGGTTTTGTGAATATTGAAAATGTTAAAAAAGTTTTAAAATAACGAATTTTTGCAATATTGCAAAATATGAAAATTTCAAGTCTTTAAAACTTAAAAAATTAAAAAATTTGTTTTACAATTTTGAAAATGGTTGAAAATTTTGTAAACTTAATAACGTTATTATTAAAAATTTCGAAACTAAAGATTTTTCATAATAGGAACATTTTTCAAAATTATCTAATACTGAACATGTTTGAAAAATTTAAATAATGTTTGAAAATTTAAAAAAAAATTAAAAATTTTTATCAATTATGAAAATATTTGGAAATCTACAGCCATGTCAAACAACGAAGACAGCCAGAAAAAAATTTTACGATTCATTACAGAAACAAATCTGATAAAAGAACTTTAGACAGTGAATTTAGCAACTATGAATAAACAATAAAAACATAATTTAAAAAAAAAAATTACAAATGTAATATAAAGTTAACAAAATAATAAGTGCTAATACCCAATGTGGGGGATGCACGTAAAAATAAATAAATAAATAAAAGAAATTAAAAATTTTTATCAATTATGAAAATATTTGGAAATCTTCAACATTTTCAAAATTTGAAAATTAGGAAAAAATATGAAATCCGAAATCAATATTAAAATTTGGTCGTGTTATTGACGATTATCCAATTAAACTGTTCAGTTAAACGACCAAGGAAACCTCCTAGAGGTGTGTTCTCAATGGAAAGTTGTTCCTATTGTCTTTTAACATGCTCTCGATAGTTGGGGGGGTTGGTTAGGGTATTAAAATTGCTCGTTTAAATACTGTACAATAAGCATTTGCATACTGGCATACTTCTTCTTCTTCCTCCTCTTATGATAGGCAAATGGCCTGTTTAATACCCGCAACTAGTGGCATACAGCACGTCACTTTTTATAGGAGAAACAAAATGGTTATACTTAACTGTGAACGTTCATGTTAATGTGAATAATAGGTCCTAAACTATAATTAAAATTTATTTTTCGTCGACCTTGTTAGAAAGTAGGCTTTTCGACCCTCATTTTGAAGTCGAAAGTTGACATTTGCTGCTTAGCGGGAGCCAAATTGCTTTGTCTCCCGCCGAGAGGCAAAGTGATTTTGCTCCCGTTTTTAAATGCGAATGTTGTTTAGTCTTTGTTTATTTTCCTTGGATGGTCTTGTATACCATGGATACGTCTTGGTTACCATGGGTAACAGGTATCTTACTTGCAATAGTCGATTTTTACACAACTGCCAAATTAATGTAATTTAATTTAGATTAATTTTAAAATTAATTTTGGATTGAGGGTTGATATTCTCACAAGTGGTGTTCATAATTCGAAAAGAAATAAAACCACACAGCCCCACCACTAGATATATTGAAAAAATATTACTTTGATGATTTGGCTATATGTTTCGGCCTAAAGCAACCTTCAAGCTACAAAATAATTTTTTTTATAATTTTGTAGCTTGAAGATGGCCTTAGGCCAAAACATGCAGTTATATTTCTTTTCTATTTAAAATGAATTTTTTCTGATATATTTATCAAGGTCTACGAAAAAATCACATGTGAAACTCGGAAAGAAAGTCTCATTTTTCCCTTGGTGTGCTATATTAAACGGTACTCTAAAAAAAAACGTATCACTTTCTTCCCTTGTGACACAAATAACTATTAGTAGTAAATTGTACTAGTTTAATTCACATTTTATTAATTAACATATTTTCTTGTTTTCTGTTTGTAAAATAGTGTTGACAATTATGCATTATTGTTTAGTTTCGCAGCAGTTTAAAATTCCATTGCACCCACTGTCATTATGAAAATATGAAAATTTTATTATGCAATTTTAGTTAGAACCACGACATCAATTTGAAACTAGCCTTAGATGCAGTTCTTGATTCTAAACAATTTTTCAATTTTCAATTTTTCCTATACTTGCTGTAAAATAATAACAAATGTTTGATTTTGTATACAGTGTCCTATTTTCCATAAAAGAATTCTATGTTGAGTTACCCGAGAAATATTGCTTGTAATGGGATTTAATGGTTGCAGCTCTAATATTAAAAAAAATTGCATAATATTCAGACTGCAAATATAAACACTACTGTAATTGTTGTACTTCGTTTTTCGGTAATAAGATTTTCCTTCCTTCCCGAGAACCAAGTTTACTTTTGTTGGAGTTTCTTGCTCAATTTTAAAGTTTTATCGTTTTTGGAATCCAGTAAGGCATTCCTAGAACTTAAATCTGAATTCAAGTTGAATATTTCTGTTAATTTTAGGTTGTCTTCATGTTCAGGAACTCATTAGGGATACGGAATCTTCCTCCATTTAAATTTTTTTTTCCTTTCTGGAATTCAGAAATTCATTCCTACAACCTGATTTTGAGGTTAAGTTTGATATTTCTGTTAATTTTGGGTTGCAATCATTTTCAGGTGCCAAGTTTGTTCATTTTTTGCAGTCTTTTTTACTGTAGTAATTAAAAAAATTTTCGTAGAATCCAAATCTGAATTTGAATTATTTCTGCGGCTTTTTGTAATCAAGTATGTTTTTTTTTCTGGCATTGTTTTATGTTTCGAAATTTACGCCGCCTTCTATGAAACCTTTTTTTGTATAATTTTGTTTCATGTAAAATTGCATTGTAGCATGCTTTATAAACTAAACTTAAAACCGCTAAAATACAGGATGAAGTGCAAGGGATAAAGGTTCTTGTAAATTACGAAGAATGTTGTGCAATATTATAGTCTCCGCGAAATACTAAAAAAATCCAATTTATCTGTTGAAAGAAAAGAATGGTTCATCAAAATTCGGCAAATAATGTGACGTTATGTTTTAAATACTTATAAATTAGTGAACTGTGCCAAATAAATGGGGCTCCCTTTCAAATGAAACGTAGGCCCATGAATCCGCATTAAACATGTGATGCGGTGTTGTCAAACCTCATCCGTATATTTGGCTCAACTTTGTCGGAACTTTACTGTTTAGGTATATACACCTAAACGGAGTAAAGCGCCCCCAGGTGGTCAAACTCTGAACTATGTTTTTGAGATTCTATCAAATCTGAGCCAAAATTAAATTACAAAAACGACCGCAAGGTACAGCCACTAGACAGAAAAACATGTAAAACAATCCTGAGCCTGTATATTGGTTCAGGATTGTTTTGGTGGCTCAGGATTGTGCATTCAAGTTACTATTCTTGGCTTAGGATTGTAGGAAAGCGAGGTATATATATATATATATATATATATATATATATATATATATATATATATATATATATATATATATATATATATATATATATATATATATATATATATATATATATATATATATATATATATATATATATATATATATATATATATATATATATATATATATATATATATATATACATATATATATATATATATATATATATATATATATATATATATGTATATATGTATATATATATATATATATATGTATATATATATATATATATATATATATATATATATATATATATATATATATATATATAGTTCCGATGCTCACAATTTAAAATATCCGCAAGCACTTTATGTGTCTCTACAATTCTTCTTTGAAACCTACATCTGTCTAATGCAACACTTTGCCAATGTCCTCTTCTAGCCCGCTCATATGCATATCGCCATTCCACCATGTTATGAATTTTGTTTTTCGACATGTCGAATTGCACCTTCACAACCATTATCGTTGTTTATTTCTTTTCATGAATTCTTTTATTCTTTCAGTATGCTCCTCCAAATTCATAGAATCCAGTTTAGCCACAAGACAACTAACACTTATTGCACCATTTAAATATTTCTCACAATGTGCTTCGGCATCACTATAAAGTTTTTCAGATGTTGCAAGTTCAGCATCCGTTCCAAATCGTCCCAGGCCGTATACACTTTCGTGACTGCAGTCAAACGCTAAATCGTTAAATGCACTTTGAGCTCTTGTAACTGCCGACTTTATATCCGTAGCTGCCACTCGCGATGCTTCTCTATAAGACATCCACATTTTAACTAGTTCTTTGATTCGGAAAAATTCACAAAACTTATCATTTCAATATCACACCTTATTATTTGTTCACCAAATCTTAACATTTCCAGCATGCACAAGACGGTTTCTGATTTTATGTTCAAATCATGTAGAATACTCCCAATATTTTCTTTCACATCACCGGGTAAGGATGCGACACCTTTTACGACGCTGGAATAAAATTTGCCAAACTCCAAACTCTTCAATATATCTATCCGATATTCGATTAACGGTAGTAGTTGCCACAATTCCTGCAGAGACTCGATCCCCAGATAAATTTCACAACCATCCTGATCCTGCACGGTTATAACCTTGTTGATTCCTATACGTTGAAAACATATTCTTTTTGTCCCACAGCTGCGAATTTAGTTTTGGACCTATTCAAAGGATACGTTCTTTGGTTTATAAGCAGTGGATGAGGTCTTAGTTTTTTGTTTGCGTTTAGACTTGCAACTTCCACTGGTTTGTTTTTCGCCTGGTTTTGAACATTTTCTATTGACTTTAATAAATTATCCATCACACGCAAATTACACTATTCGCACTTGTCACGCTGTTGAAAATACACTGGTCGTTGAAGCTGTACTGCCTGTATATGTATGAATTGATCAAGGTTATACACTTGTGGTGGTGGTGGGGGTGGCAGTTGGAGACCTTGATATTTACCTCGGCCTTGAAATGTATACGCATTGATTGAACCACATTCACAGTGTCGATGGTGTTTCAAAGAACTAAAGTGAATTTACAATTTGAAGTTGAATTGTGCGGCGCTGGTGCTTTTTGCGGTGGTTATTTGCAATTGTGTCGATTGTTCTACTTTGTGCTACAACACAATTGCTAGAACACACTGAGGAGGTTGCATTTTTCCATCCAATGTTCGCACTACCAGCTGCACTACTGTAGGTACTTTGTGGTCAACGTCTTCTTCGAGACAGGTATTAAGGTGAGTCCATCTAATTTGTTATTGATCATATTTGTTCGAGGTCACCTTCTGTACAAAACATAGCGACTTTGGTATTTGTTTTAAAATGTTTTTTCTACATACACAGAAAGTTTACGACATGGACTACTCCCCCGATTGGACCGACCTGACGCTCCTCGTTGACGACGAGGATTGGGACCACTATTTCGGCAGGTTTAAGGAGTTTGTACAAGCCCAGGAGGATTACCTATATCGATCGCTGCATGTAGTTGCAACGATACAATATTCTATAGGGTTAAACGGCGAACATCTTGATGAAACGGTAGCCTTAACTACCGATGCTGCCTACATCACAAACCTCTTAGACGATTGCTTTCGTCAGAAGGTTATACAACCTATACTGCGCTACATGCAGAGATATATGAATAGCGACCTTGTAAATGTGTCATACTATTGGACCGATCCGTCATTAATTACTTAATAAACATTTACAAAAACTTTTCTTATAATTACTATTATTGATGAGCTTAACCTCAAGGTTACTTCTCGAGTTATTAATACATTTTCAAACATCAACACGCTTGCTTACTCGTGCCTCCGGTTCATTTCAGTTCGGTTGTTTTACATGTACTCAGTTGCAGGTGGAGCCAGCTTGGTAATGGTAGGTTTCGCTACCGGAAATTTGACCGAAAGAAAGTTGACCGAAGACAGTAGACCGAAAGGAAATGTGACCGAACGGAAAGTTGACCGAAAGGAAATTTGACCGAAGAACATTTAACCGAATGGAAAGTTGATCGAAAATATAATTTTTTGACTGTTTAATGCATTCAAGCTGGAAGATTATTTTGTACATCGAACTCAATGCCGGATATGATAATTATTTATTACAAAAATTATTAAAAACAATTAAAAATACATTTTTTATCGAATACTGCAATAATTTGATTCAGTAGCTTAGATTGTGCGCTATGCCGCGCAAGAATTCACACACGTTCTCTGGGTTGTAAGTTTCTACCAAACGAGCTATCCTCTCTGCACAGTCACGGTGTTTTTTTCGAGTAGGTGGGCCTTCCATTCCAGCGACATATTGCTCGATCTGAAGCTCATGTAGGCTCTGTTCCCTCTGAATGGCTTCTACAAACTTCCAAATATTTGGGTGATCAGCAGCAACTTGCTGCTCTAATCCTCGATGCCATCTTTCGATTGAGTTATTTGTTTTTGGTAAATTTTCTACCACCCCGTCAAAACAATTCCATAGATCGTGAGGTCTTCATTCTCACTTTCAGAAGAAAGTTCGTATTTATTGGACTTCGTATTTTTTTAACAATTTTCTTTTGCTTAGATTGTTGTACTGCCATCGTGGTCTCGTCTGATTTTCCTGCTTCTAAATCTTCTACAGAGATGCTCTCCCCTGGAGCAACATTTAGTTTCTTCCGTCTGCCGGACTTACCGGGTTTTACATTTCTTGTCGTCTCAAACATATCCTTCAACACATTGGCAATTTCCCCAACAGGCCTATCTTGAGAAGGAATTCGTTTTAAAACAGCTTCTCGATCGATAGGAATAAGTCCTGTCGCTTTGAACCCGGCTTTTATGTTATCAGCATTTTTTGCCCCTAGTTCTACTAATGTTGCTTGAGTAGACCAGGGAATCGATCTTTCCTTATGGGGCTAGGTTGTGTTTGCTTCCATTTAGTTAAAACAGACCTCCATTTGCCCTTCACTGGTCTGAAATAGCAAACATCTAGAGGTTGCGTTAGATGCGTGCTATTGGGCGGCAGGAGAACAAAGCGAATATTATTGTTCTGGCACTCCTGTATGACGTTGATGGAAACATGGCTGGCTAAATTATCACCGATCAACACCTTCGGTCCTTCAAGTTTTTTAAAATAAGGGAGCACAATAGATTTAAACCAGTCTTCGAATAGGTGTAGATCAAACCATCCCGATTTGCTGCGATTGCACCGGGCGTTTTCGGGACCATGTTCTGTCCATGTAGACCACAGCTGATCTGCCTTATATACAATACAAGGCGGCAACATAACTCCTGATCCACTAACGGAAAACATCACACTAGTTGAAGATTTTGTGTGGTCCATAATTTTTTTTTAATTGACGATATTTTCATCAGGAATGTCTCTTAAAGTAACAGCCAACTTATCAAAATAATCATTTAAAATGTCAACGGAAACAGCAGCACGACTGCGCTTTATATTTTCTGATAGGCGAATGGATAGGTCGTTATGACGTCTAATAAACGCATAGTACCAACTATTACCCGGTCTGTTATCGGTAAAACCACTTAATCTACGCCCTTGCCTATTTAAATAAGTTCGAACGAGATCTTTAATATTATCTTTATCTAAGGGAAATCCCCATTCCGCAGCATATAAAATAGAATCCTTTAGAACAGTTTCCTCCTCCTTTGTCAATGAAGTCTGTCCTCCATGAGTTTTCATATTTTTATTATGAAATTTTCGATATAATGTCGATTTTGATATCTCGGTATATGTTGAAGCCTCCGCCACTGACCATCTTTGAGTGCGTATATTTGTTGAGGCTTCTTCTAGTTCATCTTTACTAAAATCGTGGTATTTCCGCTTCCCTAATACTCTTTTACATTTATTTGGCATTTTCTCAAGTCACCCAAAACCTGTAACAAAAATTATGAAAAATTATTTCTTAACCTCAAAAAATAAAATCAACAAAAGTGAGGTTCAGAACTCTTTAAGAAGACAATAAACTACTCTAAAAAAAATATTACATGAAATTTGCTCATACGGATACCTGAGGGTGACCCTAATTATATAGCATATCAAAAAACATGGTTTTCTTACCTTTTACTCAGAATTTTTACAGGCCAAACAAAACACCTGTGAACAAGTTTTTGCAGCTGAAAACATAATTTCATCATCGTAGAACACTTTACAATTTTTTTTGAAGTTTCAACTTTTTCCTAATAGATGGCAACAGTTAAAAAAATAATTCAGTGCTGTGTCAAGTCACCATACCGTTCTCAAGTCACCCACTTCTACGGTAAGTGTATCAGTAAACCATACCGGGATTACAAGCAAACAAGAGACGGGATAATAACAAAATTGTAAAACGTAAGATCTAAAACTAACAACACAAGTAATTTCAACAAAATCAATGTAGAACTATGCTAAACATTGTGGAACCCTTAGTTTGTATTTGAGCAGTCAAGGAAAAAAATTCATTAGAGTGTGAGTATCTAAAGATCTCTAAAGCTTCCAGATTGTTAAGAAGTAAACCTTTGTTTTGGAAATGTAAAGGTTTAAAATCATTTTTTGGATTAAAACTATGATTACTTTCTCTCAGATGGTTTGCAAATAATGAGTCAATTTTATTGTTCTTTAGAGATCTTAGGTGTTCATCGATGCGTGCTTTAAAATTTCTGAAGGTTCTGCCTACATATACCGCTTTACAATCTGAACATTTCAATAAATTTAATATTAACACTATAGATAGATGTGGGGTCTACTACAATAGTAGTAGCAATTGATTACGTCACAAGATACTGTGAAACAAGGGCATTACCAAATGTTAAGACTGGACCCGTAGCATCATTTATTTTAGAACAAATTATATGTCGACATGGAGGTCCAAAATATTTATTATCTGACCAGGGAAAAGTTTTTCATTCTCAGATAGTAAAAGTACTGTTAAAAATTATGGGAGTAGATAGCAGATTTACTACTGCATATCATGCACAATGCAACGGTTTAGTCGAAAGGGAAAATGGTACGATTATCGATATGCTTGGCAAGTATACAAATTCAAATCAAACAGACTGGGATATGATGTTGAAAACGTTACATTCGCTTATAATGTGGCGAGGCAAGAAACTAGAAAATTTTTAATGAGTATCTGTATATAAAATACTTAATTACTTTAACAATATCTATTTATTTTAGCCTTATACGTATTTCGGCCGAAATACGTATAAGGTTAAAATAAATAGATATTGTTAAAGTAATTAAGTATTTTATATACAGATACTCATTAAATATGGACTTTAGCGAAGTACAGCTGGAATTTATAAATACAAAATTTTTTCCGTTTATGTTACTGTATGGTCGCGAGCCAAGATTACCGACAGATGTAGCATTAAATACACCTGTGACAAAAATTAATATTGTGGAAGTACATGAAAATGCTTTAGCAGCACGTCATTTGGCTATTACAAATATTACAAAACAGCAAAATAGAGATAAAAATTGGTACGATTCTAAACATAGATCCGTTTATTTTAAAGTAGGAGACATGATAAAAATTTTCACGCCGATTCGGCACGTGGGTTTGAGTGAGAAGCTGTTATTGCGATATTTTGGCCCTTATTATATAAACAACTTTCAGAAGTTGATTATTTAATTCAGAAAGGCAAGTCGCCTAAAGCAAAAGAAGAAGTAGTTCACGTTAGTAGGATATTGAAATTTCATGATCCATGGTCGTCAATCCCACAAAATAATAATTCTCGTCGTAAAGATGCAAATATATCTTTACACAATGATAAGTAATGATAAATGTATCTACAAACTAAATGAAAAAATAAAGTAAGAAGTATAAGGGGTAGGAGAATTTATTTTTAGCCTCATAGAATCATTGTATGAATCCGTCATACGTCTAAACTTCTATGACGAGTATTTTAAATAAACAGAGTTACAAAATATATCTAATAATGAAATATAGCTTATACAAATGTGTATAATGCAGGTTAACTTTTGTGTGTAATCAGGTAGTATATTTTCATCCAGTTGGAATTAAAGGTCCACCTGTTTTAAAATTTACAGGGACGGCCCCGATACATGATTATAGTAAATGAATTATAAAAGGAATATGTCAAAAATGTTATTACGGGTTATAAATTTTTGGTTAAAAGGCGCTGAAATCCTGGCCGGGTTAATATATCCTAAAAAATGATTCTAATGTAATAAATATTGATGATAAAGAATAATCATCTGTTTCGGCTAACTTTGTTTCAGTAACAGGATATATTAATATTTGCCTGGTGTTTTAGACCATTTACATTGTTTTTTTTAAATCAATAATCTCCTGAACAAGGAAAAGTGTATGGTTGCAAACATACCTAGAAGATTTGTTTTAAAAGATTATTTAAATGAAGGATCAACGGTATATTTAAAGAAAACCAAACGCGCGTATAATGTTGTTATGTAGAAGGAGTAGAAGTTAAAAATATAATGTAGTTGACCGTTGACACGACAACATATGACTGGGAAAAAGAATTGGATGACCACAGAGATATTGATGCTAATGGAAAAACGAAGAAACTTCAAGTCGAAAGATCAAAATAAATACAAAAAGTAATAACACAGGAAATTAAAGAAGCAGAAGAACAATGGCTTGAAGAACAATGCCAGGAAATTGAACAGCTCGACAAAAAATATTACAAATTGTTTTGAAGTTTCAACTTTTGCCTAATAGATGCCAACAATAGTTAAAAAAATAATTCAGTGCTGTGTCAAGTCACCCTACCGTTCTCAAGTCACCCACTTCTACGGTAATCAACTAATTTTAGTTCATCTTCTTCTGTAAACACCTTTTTGACATCATACCTTGCCTTATATTCAAAGGTTGTTGCACCAGATGTTTTGAAAGCATTAAGATGCCGTACAAGTGTAGCAAATTTAACATTGAAAACCCTACAAGCTTCTCTTATAGATATCCTCTTCTCTGGGGGTCCAGTGACAGCTTCAACTGCTTTTTTCATTGACTCGGGGTCAATAGGATTCCTTTTTTTCCCAGTTGTACTTCGTGGCATGCTGACCTATCACAAAGAACAAAATAATTGTAACATCATGTACCTATGATCATTGATCAGTGGTACAGGACGTTGTTTTGATCCAAGGTACATGATGGTGCGTCTTTTGAAACTTAACCTCCTCAACATTCTAGGTTACGTTTAAAACTAAAATATGGCATAAGAAATTACTCACCAAAAAGCAGTGATTCAGGTAGAATGTGATTTAAAACACAAAACACAATACTCAACTTGTAAAAAAATAAACAGTAAAACCAAAAGTTGTTACTTTTTGCACTGCAAAATTTTATTTCTATTTTACTCGAAAACAATAATAGCACATGGATAACCACTCTCTCGCTTGCTTGCCCTCTAGTGAGTAAACTTTGTCTTAGTACAGTTGCTGTCGCGTACATGGCAGCATCTGTTATGAAACTGAAGAGTGATCCAAGGTACACTATGATCAAGGTACAACAATCTCCCCTATATGTATATGTATTCTTGTAGAACATAAAATTCTCTTTTACACTGTTTCAAATTTGAAATTGGCAAATAAATAAGGAAGAAATATGCAATTGTTTTTCCGCTGAAAGTTGGCCATACAATCAATATTTATCTTAGGAATTTTTAACAAGTAGGCGTTGCAAATTATTGAAAACATGTTATTGTTAACTTATAATACAGCATCGAAATTAGTTTAGACCAAGAGTATTTCCGAAATTTTAATCAAAAAATACTAAAAAACAGAATTTTCTGAAATAACTAGCTGTAACACCAGTTTTTTTAAGTGTACCACCCACAGGATTACAATATATTATAAAGAATTATTAAATATTTTTCGAATTATGCATTTAATGTTAATGTTGTATTGATAATAATTTTCTAAATTTTACTTCATGTTTTAAGCAAATTTACCTTTTGTTAGAATAATATCAAAACAAATATGGGTGGTGTTATTTAAAATTAAAATTATTACAGCCAGCTATTTCATAAGAACAATCAGTTTATTTTAGAAGTTTTGATTAAGATTTTAAAAATAATTATTGGTCTAAACTGATTTTGATCTTTCAAATTACTATTAAAATATTTTTCGTCGTGGCTGTTACATTAAAAATTTACTTTTTTCGTGGGACTCTGGTATTATTTAAAAAAAAATACAACTAATCTTTTACAATTATACGTGTATTACACAAGAATCTGCTAAATAAGATACAGAGTGCTATTTCAAAATATGAAGTTAGCGTCGTCTTCGGTTAAACCTTAATTGCTAGATTAGTGACTTACGTATCATATAATGCGTTTTTAGGAATAAAATTAAACATCTCCATATTTAATTTCTTTAATAAAAATTTTGAAAAGGGTGTGTACCTGGTTTGATTTGCGCCCTCTACGTACAGATATTACTTCTGTGATTTATTAAAATTATAGTTTATTACATCTTTCACACTGTACTTACTACAACAGCCTCTCCACATTCTGCATCCGCCTTTCTTTGTAGCTCTTCTTTTTCTTGTCGTTCCCTTTCTTTTTTTCTAACAAGATTGCTTTCAAGGCTACTTTTTTTTTCATTATTATGTTAAATCTTTTGCTTTTTTCCAATTGCATCCGATTTAAAAATGTTTTGGTTTTCGCGCCACACGTCTCGCAGTAATTGAAAATTGCTGCAACAAAAGCAATATTTGTTTTTAGTGTTTATTAATATTTTTAGTGATTTTAAATGCTAACTGATCTTATAAATAAACTCTTTAAATACGGCAACAAGAAAAAAACTCTAAAATTCCGGAAAACCCCCCGGATAAAAAAAACCAAGAATAACACCTCGGTTTAAACAGTACATAAGTATTAAACTGCAAACAAAAAATATTGTGTAGTTATTCCAAATTCAAACTATGAAATATTCAATCTGCTATGCGTAATTATACAAATGCACTGTTTGTGAAAATATGTTACTCTAATAATGTTCATTATGTTTTACTTATTATTGGTGATTAGCAGATTATGTTCAGACAAAAAGTAACTTCCGCAAACAGCAGCACAACTAAAAAATCGGTTGTACCTTTTCTAATCCTAGGAGCATATCTTTAATCTCGGCTCATTATAGTGACCAGAAGGTGTTACGCGGTTTTTTTTAAGGTTTTTATTGCAGAGGGTTTTCCGTTTCTTTCCTGAGTTTTTTTTCGAGGATTTTTATCCAGGGATTTTATTTCCTACATTCTTAGATACTTACTCCCTATCAGCGCATCGCAGTTTCTGTTGTGGCACCTGCTTACTGCAGCATTTTGGGCTGCCGCCAATGATATTCTATGTTTATTATTTCTGTCTGCTAAGCACACCGTAAAAGTAAAATTACAATATTAAATGTATTATCAAATTTAGATGAAAAATGCAAAAAGCCGTCATCGTTCTTTTTTGTTACTGTTTTGTTAGTAGACATTGGAAATAAGAAATAAAAACAAAATGAAAATGGGAAATTAAATTACCAACTACGGTCCTGCAGTAGTTTCCTTCGAACCTTTTTTCCTCTATCTCTTTTTTTTTCATTTCGGAAATAAATGCTTGAGAATGCGACGAATTGTTTGTTCTTAATTTCAAAGGCAATTATTCTTGGTTAAGAGCGTTTTGTGTTAGTTTAGAACCAGCAAACTTACATAATATAAGAAAATTATAAAAGCTGTTATCTAAGAATAACTGTCATTCACAAATTTCGAATACAAATTGATAGAAAAAGTGATCAACTACTTTGCAAATAAAAAGATTTGTCTCGCTCCGAGGTAGTAAAACTTTTCTGGAAAACCGTTAGTCCTGAGAAAAGCGAAGAAATGTTCTAGTCCAAAAAACTTGTAAAAGTCCCCTGACAAAGCGCTTCGTAGGTGTATTATTTCTACTGGGTGTTTGAAAGCTATGTAGCCATACTTTAGGAAATGATTCTAATCATGAAAAGTTGTAGTTGTAAAAGCTTTTATAAAGTAGTGCCTGAAAATAAAAGTAAGAAAGTTACACCGCTTCCATTTTTGTTCAAATCGTTATTATATTTTTTCGACAGTTGTCACAAACGTAAAATGTAATTGGAATAATTAAAAAAATTTGTTTTAGTTTTTAGCTTAGGCAAATAAATTTTAGAAGTTCAAAAAATAGATCAAAATAAATTACCACTTATCCACTTTTTAACGTAAAATCGTATTCCGAGCTCAAATGGGCAAATAAACTAAAGATTTAAAAAAATTAATCTAATACGATCACCACCCCCCTAGTTGAGGAACCCCTGGTTTAAATGATTTTATTTTGATGCGGTTGTATAGTAATGCTAACTATTACTAAACCAAATTGTATTACTTTATATTAATAATTTTTAGGGAGCTGTAGCAGCTTAGGGCCATACGTAAATTGGAATCCTTTTCCCTAAAGTAACCGACAAAATTACCTTTCGAAGTTTTTTGGTCTAATTATGCTTTTGCAACACCTTCATATTATTATTACTCCGAATTCATATTCATACTGTCAAAGAAATACTGAAGGCAACACAAAGATAAATTTACTTACCGCCGTCTCGAGCCACCGGCCTTCTTTCTCCGCACACGCAACAAAAAGGCATCTAAAAAATTTTACTAATTTATTTCATTTAATTTATTGCTTTGCTGTATTAGTACTAAATACGTGATTTTAGTTAGCAAAAATCGCTACCGGTATAAACTTTACAAACTTATTAAATCTTGTGTAAATGGACAGTGACAAAAGATTACAAATAGATAATAGAAGCAATTGTAAAAATTAATTTGAAAGGTACAGATAATTATTTATTCACACATAAATAAAAAAAAACATGAGTGAAAAGACTTGTTACTTACCTTGAATGTACTTTCAAAAATTGGAAAATATTTATTCCAACGAACTATTATTCACTACACTACACCACAGTTTAATACTGAATGCCAACAGCTAACTTGCTATTTCGCCCCTCTGAGTTACATCAGGTACTTTATTTGGACAATTTTAAGCTCCCTTCAATAAATTTTATTACTCCTACAGTTTAACCCTTTCAGTCACGAATATTCATTTTTTATTATAAAATTTTGAAACCTTGGGAACAAGTTATATGATTTTTTAAAGAATTTTTGGTAGTTATTTTACCCCCCCCCCCCTTCCGTTTTGAAAGCAGAGAGTGTGCACTGTAGTGTACGCTGTGACCTTACGCAACGGTATTGTACATCAAAATGTTTTAAATTCAGATACACCTCAGGCAATACTTAGTAAAGTACTAGGCAAGACAAGATTATTTATTTTTATTGATTGAAATATGGTACAACGAAAATTAAGAAAATTAAAAGGAAAAGTTTTATATTTTAAATGTTTTTTTGTTTGTGAAAGATGGAGAAACAATTTTGTTTTTTCCCAATACACAAATGTACTTTACATTTTACACACAGGAAATGGGTCCTGCTTTCGCAGTTGGGAAATTTGCATCTGGAGGCAAAACTTTTCGAATCAACTTCTGGTAAATGTCCCACATTGTCAAGTCTCACATCAGCTATTGGTGCGGATTCTTGACGAATTCTCCGTATAGCTGGTGCATCTCTAGCTGGTGAGGCCGTCCGTGATGTAGATGGAGAGGACTCGGCTGATCCGGAAGGTCTCCCACGTTTCTTCGTTGGATTTTTATAGGCGCAGACTAACGCCTCTGCTATATATGCCCTAAAATGTATAAGGTCTAATATCTCTTTTTTTGGTAGGCCCAAAGTTAATGCTTGGCTCTTGTATTCTAACCAAGAATTTGCGCAGGAAATGTCTATTGCGTGCGTAAACATACGCAAAGTCCATTTTTTTGACCTTATAAAAGTCCTATAAATTGTTATCAGGAAATCCAGTTTATCTACGCCTCCCATGTTCTTATTATATTCCTTGATTATGTCGGGCCTTTTTATTATTTCATAGATCTTTTCCGATTTATCCCACCTTTTGCAGTTGTCTGTATTTCCAATAGAGAGGAAATTAGATGCCATAACAACTGGCTTGTTGTCAAACCATTTTATCACTGTCCGTCAGCACTAATTACTTCTTCCGCCGTACCTCTCCCTTTCTGCTTCATTATTTTGTCTGACGAAAACGGTGGCTTGCTAAATCTGTCAATCCTTGCTGTACATGCTGCATAAATATTTTTATTTCTGAGATACTGTAATAGATTGTAATTCGAAAAATAATTATCAAAGTAAAGCTGAAAGTTAGGCTCCGTAATCCGCTCAGTTTATTTCAGTATAACTGAAGCGCCAAGTCCAAATACCTCCCGCTGTTCATTGGCTAACTCTGTTGTAGAGCCCTGATATATAAGGAAATCGTACAATAAACCACTACTCCCACAGAGGGCAAATAGTTTTATACCCCATGGACACGGTTTGCCTTTCACATATTGCTTGACGTCTAGGTTACCTTTGAAAGGTATCATTTGCTCGTCAATGCACAAGGGTTGTTCTAGTTCCAGTTGCAGGCATTTTGTCCGTATTACGTCATATATCCGTCTTACTTTCCAGAAACGGTCTTTATTTAGTGGATCTGGCTCGTCATTGTTTACAAAATGCACATTTTGACGCAGTTTAGAAAATCGATTGAAAGGCATGTTCTCTGATACTAATGGTATATGAAATTTGGAGTCCCAATAAAGTCTTACCCTTGGGTAATGAAGATTTCCCATTATGATGTGTATGCCCACAAAAGTCTTCAATTCATCGATGGTTGTAGGGACAAATCTCGCATGTGTTTGAACAGAATACAGGTTTGTCATTTCCACCATCCTGTTGTATAAGTCATTGGTAAAATATTTTCAAAAAACGCAACTGGACTAGGGAGCTCAGTAATACGCGAAATTGGTGTTTCTACCCAATTGATCGAAGGAGTTAGATAGACAACATCTTTTCTCCAGACTATGTCTTTCTTTGGCGTTAGTTCATTATTTACGAAATATTGCTGTATTCTAGCAGCGGTAGAGACATTTTTAGATGTAGCCGAGGAAGTCATTGGCACATCCGAAACAACTTCGCTGGGATCGTCAATTTCGACGTCAACTTCTTCGATGATTTCGCTATAAGATTCGTTTGCTTCTCCAGGTCTCTCCTGTTTAGAATCTAAAATACAATAATATATTAGATTACTATATCGACAAACAGTAGGTGTCCATATGCCTTCTAACGGGGGTGTATGGTCGCTCTCCCAACCATAGTCATCTTCATCGCTGAGTTCTTCCACATCAGAAAGACCCTGCTCAATTAGCTCAAAAAGCTCTTGGTGTGATAGGGGTCTCTTATCTGCCATTTCGTTGCCAAAATACTAATAAATACATTATTTAGATGGAAGAATTAAAAAAAAAAGAGGTTATGTTTACCAAACAACACTATTACGCAGAGTCACACTGGCTACTATAGTGCACGCACTTTAGACGCTCAAAAATAATATAGAAAATTAAAAATAGCTAAATTTGCCCGTGCTACACACTAAAATACACCTTTCTAGTTACATATAAAAATTATGAACCGATACAAACAGAGAAAAACGCTGTAAACTATTATTTATGACAGCGCTACAGATCCCTGTAAATTTTAACGCAAGTGTCAACATTTGAATAATGTTATAATTTTTGCCATTCAAATTCAGATGGCGATACTTATCAGGTTTGTAAAAGAATACTGTACAACACTGTATGCAAAGTTAAAATGATTATTACCGAACACATAATTTTACAACCTTATATTGTTGGCGTACACCACAGTGTACGCGGTACCTGATTATGCTGGGTGTAGTTCCCAAATGACGACGCGGTCTAAGCCGAAAGTAAATTGTAATATTGACAGTTTGAGAAACCGCGAAAGCCTCAAAGAATCAGGATAGCTTAGAAAACCTTTTTTCTCAACTGAGAACCAAGGGGGGGTTAAATGATCATCCGACACCGTTAAATGCACTTTACAGACTTCGAATGATTATGTTGGGAAAAACTCTAGGCATCGTACAAAAAAATTTTAATACGGTAGATATTTCCACTGAAGATTTTGTCGTGGCACAAGTTTTGAAACAAACAAATGTAGAAGCATTAGACGAATATAATCCAGAACTTGACATTCAACCAATTCCGCTTGCGGATATTAACAAAAATTGTGAAATAACGGCAGTAACGCAATAGTCCGGTAATACGTTAGATAATTTCGATCTAAGCGAATGTTCCAAAGATACTTTAGAGTACTTAGCAGGATGGATAGCTAAAAAAAATTTAAAGAAACACATCCTCACTTAGGCCAACATACATACAAAATAGCACAAGACCAAGTATTACCAAGTTGGGTTCAGCAGTTATCATTCGGAGGTTTAATTAAACCTGAAGACAGCTTTCTAACAAATAAATATTTAATGGAAAAACATTTTAAGCAATACCATGGGGAAATGGAGTTAAAAAAGAATAAAGTGGTTTCAACTCTAACCGATTATATTTTAAGGAAATGCAGTGAATTGGATAAAGTGATCATCGAGGCGTTTATAAAACAGCGGACATTTATTCGGATGAATTACCTGAATGAAAAAATGAAATTAGAAAAACGTTTGAATAAGTGTAAGCGAAAGGGTACCTCAGAGAGCCACAAGTGATCACAACAAAAAACAAAAACAAGAACAAAAAATGAAGAAACTCACAAATTCTACTAGTTGATTTAATGTGAAGTATTTGTGTATTAGTATCTGTATTATATTTTTTAATATTTTAATCCAGACAACGGCATTACTTTATTGAACTATATAAAGAAAGTAAGCAGTTCAGCAAAGCAGCGTTTGGAACTTTTGTAATATTAATTTCTAATTTATTTAATAAATTTAAAACCTAAACACAAAGCAAACCTATTTTTATATTCATACCTTACGTAACGAAATAATTTATTATTCATACTGCTTTTTACTACGAAATGTGTGAATGTTATTAAGAATATCTTGTTACGCTTAATACGTAACTGATGAGAATATTTTAATTCCCATCCTTCAGGATCGAAGTATAGTTTTGAAACCCAAGTTTATTAGATTTATAAATATTTATTTAAATATCCCTATAACTATTCTACATTATTACTACTACTACCTTATCTAAATTAACGTAATAAATTAAAACTAACTTAATAAATTAAAACAACTTACATATATAACATGAGGCGTACTGACACCATCTTCAAATGAATGCACTTTTCCCCAGTAATGCCAGACACAGACTAACTCCTTCAAATTCAAAATACACCTTTCCAGGTCCTCGTGTCCTCCCACTTAATTATATCAAATTCTTACATGCCAACCTTTGATTGGTTTTTTTACATTGTATTGGTATCAGCACGACCTCAATATTTTGTAATAACCCTTAGCAAACTTATTTCATATTTCTTAATTTTGTATGACAAAGTCGACACTTGCAGAAATGCAGTTTTGACATCAGCACTTGCAACATAATTATATGCGCAATTATTGAAATAAGCAAGACCTAAATATTAATGAAATTCTTTGAATATTTAATTTTAAATGTTTAATTATTTTATAATTTTGAATATTTAATTTTGGTTCGTAACATTATTCCCCCTTTCGGCAAACGTCGAGCCGACGTTTATAAGTTTGAGCCGGTTTACATTGAAAACTTAACTACCAAGTTAAATTAAAATAAATTGTCTCTATCAGTCATACCTTATAATCTAACACCTTATTCACTTATTGTTTTATAGTCCCACACCACATTTTTAATGTTCACCTTTATAACTGTTCCAAAACATCAGTTAGCGTCACGTGAGACACAGCCACCTTCGTTAAGTGCTGTTATTTCACTACGCATGACAGTAAAAAGTTCATAGTTGCGCGAAAGATTCCGCTTTGGCTTGCTTTGGCGACACTCCACAAAATGGCGAAACTAGTTTGTTTCAAATGCTTCTTGTGCGATGTACAGTGTAAAAACATCAATTCGGTGATGAGTGTTGTTGCCCTTGCATCTGCGAATTTTACAGGAACACAGTTTGTTGGTAAGAACACGAATACTTATTTCCTTTTTCGATAGTCAGCACATTATACTCAGCTGCGTTGGTGTCAAGTTTACTTGCACCTTATATGAAGATTTTAGGGTATCCCTAAAAACTCCGGCTGCATCTGCAGCTGCTAACGTCGTCGCATTCGCCGCTAACGCGCTATCTATCATTGTTTGCACGTCCATGATTGGCCCCTCACAATAGCTCTCGAAATCGCTAAGAACTTCGCCCTTGGTCCGTTAAAGTATAGTTTTAAACACTCTACACCAAGTTCCCGTCCTTAGCTCCTTCTACTTCTATCGCACGATGCACTAATTTTAGTTTTCGGTTTTGCTTTCGCGGCACGATCTTTAACCGCCTTCAAGCCGACTGGGTCGTTATCGTTTGCTATTAACGAGGTGTTTAATTATTTTAGCTGCTTTTCAGTCATTTCCAAGACCACTTCGTCGAGGATTCCAGTCTCGCAGCTCACTAATTGTTCACCAAGTTTGCCTTTTAATTCTAAACAAAAATCACAGTCTGGTAAATCATCACAGTTTTCAAAGTCACAATAAAGTCCGAGATCAATGGGGTTTTCACTACTGGATACAATCCCAGGTTTTGTCTTAGTCGCAATTGTCACCCTTTGCATAATACTGTCATTTGGGTAAACTATCAGTTCGTTTTCCAAGTGCCCTTTAAAGATCCAATCTATCAGCATTGTAATCGGCAAGAACAGTTGTCGTACAGCCGTTCGCAAATAACTCTTGAATTTTTCCATCACGGACCCTACGTCTATGTTTTCTCTTATCGTCTCAGCCTCTCCAAGCATTATTAACGCTTATAACAAAACCACAAGACAAAACTTGAAAACATCCTTTTTCTGCAATGTCCAACTTTCAACGAGCTCCTTTGTTATTAGGCTAACGCCGCCCATCCTCCTTCTCACATATGTGATCGCTGTTGGTAGATTTATCGACTTCTTGTCCAGTCCAAGTAAGTAATTTAAAACATCACAGTATTCGTTTTCGGCCACAGAAAAATACTGTAGCGGCCTATTCACTTTGCCAGTCTTTCTGTTTACACACGACATTACGTCTAATACTTTAACGTAGTGCAAATTTTCGGGAATGTCTATTGTTCTTACTATGGTTTCGGGGTGCGCGCACCTATAAAGTTTGAAGACACAACCAGGGCCTATCCGCGCTGTAATCTCCACCCCAATGTTTGTAATACCGTTCGTTAGTAACGGCTTCGCTAGTATCGTTCGCCAAGCTTCAGTCTTATGTTCGTAACCGTTTGAACAACCCCCAACGAACGTCATGTTGCTGTTGTCACCTATTTTTGTAAACCTATAGATTTTGTTTTTAGGCAATTCTGGATATATTAGTTCCAATGGGAGCATTGCGTAGCCGTACGCAACTTGTGCGCCTGTTGTTTCAAATGCGTCGCATATTTCGTTTTCCGTAAAGTTGTACACAGAATCTTCGAATACTAACGTATTGGCTCTTTCATAACCCGTGTGTATGTTGTCTTAAACAGCAAATCGTATTTGTCGCCACCTTCGTTGGTTAGACCCTCATAATCTGGTTTTAATTTCGTAAAAGGCGCGAGTACTAGATCACTAGTTGTTGCTAGCTGCCTAATCAGGTAGCTCTTACCACAACCAGGGCCTGCCTTAATATAATGCACTCTCACCGCCCGTTGGAACGCAGTTTTGGGCATTGGCACTTGCAACATAATTATATGCGCAATTATTGAAATAAGCAAGACCTAAATATTAATGAAATTCTTTGAATATTTAATTTTAAATGTTTAATTATTTTATAATTTTGAATATTTAATTTTGGTTCGTAACAATATTTCCCTTATTTTTTAATATTTACAACCTCTACAAATTGCCGCTAAGTGAACCACGATTTCATAACTGGTCCGCGGTCAAAGTTGGTATACTTCGGTCCCCAGTTACGTCACGACCGCGTCGTGGGGTAGCGCGCGTGCGTAACTGTTCGAGGCGTCCTCCTGTTCTACCATCCTTGGTTGTGATTCTAGTTCCACAGTTTCTTTCCAGATGGCGTAAGTACATACATTATTTTAAATAAATTGGTATTTTACTATTTAACATAAAATTACAAAATATTTCAAGTTTTCAATATCTTAATTTTTAATATAACATTTTAACATAAACGTTTAAGGACCATTTCGTTGAAAATTTTGCGTATTTTCAAAAATACAATTATTTAAATGACAAGATTGTTTACATTAAAGTTGCGGGGTGCATCTTCTGTAATTTTGCTGTATTTGCAAAAATTCCTTTTAAAAGCTTTCGCGGGAGCAAGATGTCACATTCATTGTTTAGCTGTCGTTATTGTTATGAATCCTTACTTGACCACCGTTCAGGAGGTGTTGCACTCTGCATCCCCCCTGGATGCTGACTTCCTCCCTGGCGTCCGTAAGTATTTCGAATATTTTTATTGTTATTCATCCTGCTTCGTTTTTTTTGTTTGTCATTTTAATTTGGTTTTACATTTGATAATAATTTTGTTTCTGTGTTTTTTTTTGCAGAAGTTTACCAGGGACGGATGTTAGAAACCATTTGGGTACGGCAAGGTTATCCCTTGACCATCGTTTCGTCCCAGGTGAACAGCCGGGTTGGTCCGGGAACCGTATACCTGCTCCTTCCTGACCATGCTACGCCACGGTTATTTGGACTCGACGTGGAGCGAAGTTATGTGGATGTCACCATGCAGCTGGAGGGGCTGCACATTAGAGTCAATTTTTTTTATAACGAGGAGGGTGATACCTCTAGCAATGCCTCGGTTCCGCCGCCTGCTGCCGCTCCCGACGACCCACAGCTGCCTTCTGAAAACGAGGTTCCAGAGGTACCGGAGGTTCCAGACCTTCAGGAATACCCTAATATCCAGCGAATACTGGATGATTTACATTTTATTTAGGAATTTATTCGTTTTTTTTTGTTTTCGTATTCTTTATATACTTTGTATTTTTGTGCTTGAATGACAATAAAAAAATTTGAGAGTTATTGAGTTCTTTTTATATTGTTAATATTATTTTGAATGGTTTTATTCATGAAAAATATATATAATAAATATGACTTTGAATTTCATTTGCTGTTTGTGATCCTTAAATGTTTTACATTTGCCGCTTCTATGGTACTAAGGTAAAAACTATTCTTTGAGTGTTAGAAACATGCTCACGTGACTTAAAGTGGCCCAGTAAATGTTTAAGATGGCCGGTGTTAACGTGCCTTGTGCTGTTGTTGCTAAGTTTTGTGTGATTTTAGACTTCTGTAAGCTTTAAATATAAGGTAAGTGGTAATATTTTGATTAATAAGGTAATAAATAATAAATTACCTAGCGTGAATACACTTTAACATATTTGAAACTTACCGTAAAAAGTTTAAAACTTATAGCAACATGAATTGAGCAGTAGTTTTTCTGAGAAAATTTAAAAAATGACATGATCAACAGTCGATTTTTTCTAGATAGCCTAAGGCTGTTCCTGCAAATAATCTTACATTATTTGTATTTTTTGAACATAATTCAATTTTCCAATTATTTATACTATTCTGAGTATAATTTTTTGGGATTAATTTGTTTTTTTTAAACAAATTGTCCCGTAAATATATTTCAAAGTTACTTCTGCGTAATTTATTTTTATCTAATAATTGTAAATGTATAATTTTTTGCTCTTTAGGTTTTAATTCTATATCGTCGATTAAGACCAATTTATGTAAATTGTTTGGTTCACTTGACACTTCTATTTCATCTAAAAAATTATTTTATTATTTATATTTGCTTGCCAAAGGTCCCTGATGCTAGATTTATGAATACTAATGCAAACTGAATTTACTGTGTTATTATTTAAAATAATAGTAGAATTTTGAAAATTAATTTCACTTTCATGTTTCAGCAAAAATTTCATTCCTAAAATCAAAGGCTTTGGAGAAGACTCAATTATTACTGTTTTAATGGTGGTTTTCCAATTTTGAAGAGTTAATTCCAAAGTTGCTGTTCCAAGGACTGGTAATTTATGTCCTCCAGCAGTTAACAAACAAGATATTCCTGCTGCGTCTTCTACTTTATTTACAAAATCTTTCTGTATAACATTTTCAACTGATCCTGTATCTATAATAATTTCTACTCCTGTGTTATTAATATAACCTAGAATAATTAAAACTTGTAAATAATTTTTTATATCAGGGAGCCCTTGTTTTTGATTGTGGACAGCTTCGTGGCTCAGTACCGTGGCTGTCCGTTGCCATTTCCCAAGTCACTATTCCTGCCAAAATTTAGTGGTTTTCCTCTAGCATTATTGCCTCTGTTAAAATTTTGATCTCGTGGTTGTCTATATTTTGAATTTGTATAAACACCAACATTTGTTTTGCATGCTTTTATGGTATGCCCCACTTTTCCACATTTAAAACAAATTGGTTGCGCAGTTAATGTACGAGATGGACCGCGATATGTAAATCCTCCTCTCAAATTCTGATTTGAAAATGCTCCTCTCGAACGAGGATATGTATTAAAACGATCAAAATTTTGATATTGGCTTTGATTTAATGTTCTATCAAAAGCTTGAGAATTATTGTAATTTACCGAAGTTCCTTAATACGGTACCACATCAGTAACTAACAAAGTAGAATCTGTAGTTTGTAATTTTGACAGTTCCTGACGTTTTTTAGCATCACTCATTTTTAAAACCAATTTTTTCAATGTCGTCTCATCTTCTGTTAATACTGAATATAAGTACTGATTGCATGAATGTAAACCTGACTTGAAGTATTCAATTATATCTGCTTCAGACATATTTTCGTCTAAGTTGTAACAAATGTCCAATATTTCGTATAAATAGCTATTTATGTCCTCAAACTCGCCTTGTTTTTTAGATAGTAATTTGAATTTTAGTTCTCGATTTATGGAACCTCCTGAAAACTCTTTCAAGAAATGAGTTTTAACATTTCCCCAAGTAAAATCTTTATGGACAGGATTTACTCTGAATTTTTCGTACCAAATTGCTGCAGGTCGTACTAAAAATGATCAAAAAAAAATAAATTGTTTTTTTCGTTCCACGAGTGCGCTGCCGCTGCTCGTTCATAAGTATTTAAAAATTTTGGAGGATTTTTGTCTTTAATTGGATTCTCGGGACTAAGAACCTTAAGTAGAATGGGATTTGCTAATGTTTCAAAAGCTTCGGTGATAGTAAAGGCGCGTTTAGACGCGAACAGCGTGCGTTGCCATTCGCTGCATCATTTTTGTTTTTAACGATCCCGCGCACAACGGCGCATGAGTTCTTGTTTTCAGTGCTCTGCTTGTGCGTCAGTGTGCGTTAATAGTATACGACAAATCAGTAATAAAACGATCAGTGCCAAAATGTCTGTGGAAACTGCGAGTGCAGCGTTTATTATTCTTTAATTTAAAAAAAAGAAATATCTAAAAAAAGAAGGGTGAAAAGGCGTTGGTGGATCACAACTGTATCGTAGGAGAGCTCAATATGGCGGTACACATTTGATGCGCGATTTACTGTTTAATATAGGCAGTAATGAGTTCAAAAACTTTACAAGGATGGCATTGGTGCATTTTGAATTTTTACTGAGTTTGATCGGTCCAAGAATTACGAAGGCAAATACCAAACTAAGAGAAGCTATACCTGCTTCGGAAAGACTGGCGGTAACTTTGCGATTTCTAGCCACTGGTGATTCGTATACAAGTTTGCATCTCCTTTTTAAAATTTCAAAATCTTCAATTTCAACAATAGTTCCGGAGGTCTGTCGTGCATTAATCGAAGTCCTATCAGAACATATAAAGGTATGTATTTTTCAAATTTATTTAATTGATTTATATATTTATACAATTAAGTATATTACAACTGTAATAATGAATCAAGCCCTGTCGGATTTTCTTCATTTGGAGATGGTAAAGAGGGAGAAGTAGAATGAGATGTGTGTAGGTAATTGTAATTTGATGAAGCAGGTGATGGAGAATACTGATTGTAGGTACGGCCATGGGGTTGAAAAATGTGTTGTAATTAAACAGGAGCGGGTACTATATTATGCTCATATTTCCCCATGTCATCATCAAAAAGAATATTGTTTATGGCATGC
Source organism: Ctenicera cuprea (assembly GCA_958336395.1). Lineage (NCBI taxonomy): Eukaryota > Metazoa > Arthropoda > Insecta > Coleoptera > Elateridae > Ctenicera > Ctenicera cuprea. The sequence goes on along the minus strand of CATVIB010000483.1, from coordinate 112,616 downwards.
TGGACTCGTGCCCGTGTTAAAACTGAATAGCCCAGCAGTTTATTTGCAATGTGCTGGGTGTATGCCAGATATGGATTATCACTGGCTTTCTGTAGGACTTTAAATGCTTGAGAAATACGAGGATCCTCGCCCGAAGTTTTCCGCGATTGATCACGTTTCCTCCGCGGCTGCGGCTCGTTTTCAGTTATGCGTCTTTTGTTTCCAGGTACAAGAATCTGTTGCGATTGCTCTGCTTGTTGGGAAGTTTCCCCATCTCCCAATGCTATTATTGATTGATTGTGTTGGCAATGATCGTCATTGTCCTGGCTTTGGTCGCCCTTGTCCTGGCTTTGGTCGTCATTGTCGTAGCTTTGGTCGTCATTGTCCTGACTTTGGTCGTCATCTTCTTCCACGTCACTCTGCAAATAAATATTTTACATACTATAATTATATTTTACACATATATTATCGGGGGGGGGGGGGGGTATATGATGTATATGTATGGGTGTATGTGTGAATGGTTGTAGAGATATACAAAACTGACACATGAATTGAAGATGAACTTTATCAAAATATTATTGTTCACAGCTGCCTACAACATCAGAAGAATGGTTGGCTGTATCTCAACAGTATGAGACTTTATGGAATTTCCCGAACTGTATTGGTGCTATGGACGGAAAAGATGTAGTACTACAATCACCCATTAATAGTGGGAGGGAATTTTATAATTATAAAGGAACATTTAGTATCGTCCTATTCGCCCTTGTAGATGCGGACTACAACGTATTGTTTTTGGATATTGGCACTCAAGGACGAATTTCTGACGGAGGAGTTTTAAAAAAATCCAAATTAAATCAAATGTTGACAGCCAAAAGATTAGCTATCCCTCCACCAAAAGCTCTCTCAGGACGTGAAAAGGATATACCTTATGTGTTTTTGGGTGATGAGGCATTTCCTCTGGAAACTAATATTATGAAACCTTATGCAGGTGCACATAGGGTTACCAGCGCTTGAAATCGAAAAGCCGGTTGCAAGCAGTAAAAAATCCTGATTTCTGTAAAAAAAAGTCCGGTCTTTTGCTGAAAATAAAACTCAGTAGATTATAATTAGGTTTTAATAACTTTAATTATATTTTTTGCACATTATATTTTTGCCCACAGGCAACAGCTTTCAAAAAGTTTGTTTTTGAAGAAATTTCACTGTGAAATTCGGCACATGTCATATGTTTGAAGTTGTATTGTGTGAGTAGTATTGCTCTTATTGACTTCACTGTCAATCTGTTGCTTTCCTTCGCCACTGCGAATTCATAAGTGAAAAAATTCGTTCCACATTTGCATTGTGTGGCATAATACAAAAAAAATACTGACAAATCTTCAGTAATTCGGTAAAACGAGTGCTATCATTGCACGTATTGAAGAAAATTACCCACTGCTTTTCAGTTAGCTCGTCATAAAAATCACTTTGCTTTGTGTTAAGAAAATTTTTTAATAGGCAAAATTCTTCAAATATTTTAACAACGTCAATGATGATTCCTTTGTTTCTCAGAAATACAATACAGTCTTTGATATTATCGAATTGTAGCTCCAGATTTTGCTTTAATACCAACCAACCATTCAAAGCATTTATGTAGTCTATGCATTCTCGATACATGCGTTGTATTTCAGTATTTATCTTCTTGCGTTCGTCTTCGTTAATTTTATATTTTTCGAAGAGATCTCGTACTTTTAAAGGAACGAAGTTGTGTTCGATTCTTTGACTTAGTAACTCTATCGTTCCTTTCAAAGAACGAAGCACTTCGACGATTGAATTTTTCTCCTTTTCCAGAGAAGCTATTCTTGAATGAAATATAGCCATCAATAAATGAAGATAGAACAAATATATTTCGCTGGTATCGCTCTCAAAAAACTTTTTGATGAGAACTGGAGATTTATCTGTTGTTAAAAAGAATTCTTATAAAGCCATGTATAATTTTAGGGTTCTTTCAATAGCTGGAAAAAAGCTAAGCCACCTCGTCTTACTATGATACAGCAATTTTTCATAGTTAATTTCAACATAATTGCACAATTCTTTCAGATTTTCAGTTCGTACAGTATAAACTGAAAAATAATTGAAAATTTTCATCACTAAAGATTTTACGTCGAACTCCAACAAATCAGTAGCATGACGTATTGCATTATGAAGAATATGAGCTGGACAACCGACACCCACAATCTCTTGATCAAAGCTTTGATTCAGATGCGAGATTACATTGTTACCCACATTTCGTCCTACACCTCCGAAATTAACATTTGCGTTATCACCGGTGAAAGAGACGCATTTTTCTTTTAAATTGTACTTTTCAAGAGTCTGCAATAAATGATTGGCAATGGTTATCGAAGTTTCGTTTTCCAAAGCTGACAACTCCAGCAATTTACTCTGCATCCCGGTTTTCCAATCAAAATATTGAATAATTATGGGAAATATTTTGTCAGCGTTGTGATTGCTGGCATCAGTCGACAACCCCAAAAATACAACATCTTGTAGGTTTTGTAGAAGCATTTCAATAGTATAAGGTGCGATGACATTATTAATAATTGCCTCAGATTTCGTCCTCGCACAAGCTAAGTTTCTGGCTAATTCGGAATCAGAAAATAGTTTTTTCAATAACGGCGAAGTGCAGTCCATGCTTTTATATGATTGATGGTGTTTTACCACGTGAAACGCAAGAGTGGCATCAACTGCGCTACTTTTATTATTACCTTACTTAGAAACAAAACTATCCAACTTACTTGTCGATGCACACAATCGGTTTTGTTTTTTATGCTTTTCGGTATTTATATGTTTTTCTATGTCAGCAGCACCTTTGTACCCAATCGATACAAAAGAATCACAAATAGTACACTTAACTTCTTGTTCATTTCGTCCTTCTATAAACGACGGATATTTTGCTCTTAGTATATCAGTGAATTTACAGCGTTTTTTACTCGAAGATGCCATTGTATTGTATTGTATTGTATGTAATGTAATGTATAATTATTACGCACCAAAGTAATCAACGCATTACGCAACAATACTTGAAGACAATCGGCGAACGAGTGAAACGAGTTGAAACTTGAACCGTGCACGCGCCGCGAGGCGCCTGCGCGCCACACACCCCGCCACGCCGCGCCGTTCCCGCATTTGTTTCAATTGCGGACTGCGGCGGGCCGCGGGAAGTGCGGGCACTCACTCTGCGCACCTGTGATTTATTGTGTGGCATGACAAAAAATCCGGTCTTGAATAAAATCCGAGCGGAGTCCGGTCTAAACTCTTAAAACCCGGTCTCGACCGGATTTATCCGGTCAGATGGTAACCCTAGGTGCACATCCAAAGGGCTCAGAAAACAGAATTTTTAACTACAGACTAAGTAGGGCACGAAGAACAGTAGAAAATGTCTTCGGTATAGCATCCTCGGTTTTTAGAGTATTAAGAAAACCCATGCTTCTCGAACCAGAAACTGCTGAAATAGTGGTAATGGCAGTGGCCTATCTACATTATTTCCTGAGAAAAAGCACAAATTCTAGAAATATATACATTCCAGCGGGTACATTAGATACCGAAGAAAATGGGGTATTTGTAGAGGATACTTGGAGAAAAGATCGCAATGAAAACAGAACAATCACTACTTCCCATAAAAGTTGTGCCACGTCGTTCAATTAGAAATGCACAAGAAACTCATGATGAATTCGCTGAATATTTTTCTAGTAATAACGGCAGTGTTTCATGGCAGAATAATTACGCATAAATTCACTTACCGTTGTTGTATGTAGTCCACGTCGTGGTTTATCACGGTCCATCAGGAACTCCATCGCATTGAAAGCATACCACTTAGAAATATATATATGTCTTTACGACCTATTGAAAATATAATTATTGTTAGTACATGGTGTAAATTGTTTGGAAACAATAATATAATATAACTTTGCAATTATAAAAATAATAAATATATATATACCTTTTCCTGTTCCGCCGCTGGATTTCATTTTGCTTTTTTCCCTGCGAAAAGATCCCAATAAACTTTTCATCTTCTTTTGTGCCTCTTGGCTGCTTAATCCAGGTAGTTTTAAATTTTTGGTTATAATTTCCCAACAATCAAGCTTCTTATTCTTGGCATAATATTCAGGATTCCAAAGTATCTCAAATTTCCGATATTCTTCTATCAATTGAAGACAATTATCACCACTCCAATCCATATTTAATAAAATAATAAATAATGGTAATTAAAGACTGTCGACGCACAACGATGTTAAAGTAACCACAAACATGTTCGAACTGAGTATTCACGACGCACGTTGTTCCTTTAAGCAGCGCCAAGAAATCGACAACAATCGGCTCGCGTTCGTGGCTGTGCGCGCACAAGTTAATTGGTTAAGCATGCTCACGCATGTTCGCGCACAGACGTTTACACTTGAGCATTTATCAAGGTTCAGCCCGTGCGTGTGCGTGGCCGTTCTAGTCTAAACGCGCCTTAACATCTCCTATTGTGATTAAATTTGAGTTATTCGGGACAATAGTTGTAGGATTTTCTGTATTTATAAGAAAATTTTTAGGTTTAAAAACAGATGATGATGTTATGATGATGTCTTTATAATCAAATTGATATAAATTTTTGTTTTGTAGTATGTTTGAATACTCCGGGATTAATCTAGAAGGTTTACGACTAGTTTGTTTACGTAATCTTTCTAAGTCAAAAAGTAAACTTAAATTTTCTGTTTCTGGATCAGTGGTTTCTTTATCTATTTGTGATTTTGGCACTACAGTAGTGTTAAAATTTTCTATTTCAGAGTCTACTTGTGACGAATCTTTGTTAAATATTTCTTTTTCTGATTCGCTCGAGTGTTTATCAGATATAACTGATTTTGAATTTTTATCAGATATTTGCAATTGTACTGAATCGTTGTCAGATAATTTTTCTTTAGGTTTTAATCTAATTTTATCAGATGTAAATTTATCAAGAACTTGTTCTTGTGCATTGTCTAAATTTATTGGAACAGATATAGGTAGGGTTTTTATCACTGTTTGTATTTTTCCCATCAACTTTACATACACTTGTATCTTCGTATTCATAAAATGAAAAAGATTTATCCAAATTTGGTTTTTGGGTTTCAATTTCTTGTATTCTTGATTTTTCGGTAACATTTGTTGTTAGTTCCGAACTATTATGTTTTGGTTTGAAATCTGAAGAATAATTTGAAACAGAATCTAACTTTTTTCTTTCCTTGATTTCAGAAGATTCTTGAATTGGTTGCTCCGATGATTTATTTTTTAAACTTCTCAAATTTATATCATGTTTTGGGCTAGGTTTTCTTTTGTGTTCATCCCCAGTCATTATTATATCAGAGATTGCAATCCATAATTAAATATTTACTCATAATTCAACAATAAATTTAATTTGACTTCTATTTCCAGCTTGCGAAGAATAATTTTAGCAAACATTTAATAATCTATGCTAGTTAATGATATAAAGGCATCTCTTATCATGCTGAAATGTCCTTCAACCTTAATCGATTAAATCTCAAATTTTATTTAACATTGATATTCATTTTACTGTTCCTTGAACGCAATAAAAATAAATATTTCAATCGAAGGAATTGCGAACGGCGCTCCACCAAGTTGTCACGTTAGGGGGTTCGTTTGGTTCATATTAGATGAACCAAATTTCGTAGCTTGTGACTATGTCCGTAGCTGAAACAACTCGAAATACACAACAATATATTTGAATAACCTTTTACATGATTGCCTAAGACTAATACAATTACTTACATGACTAACAACGCTTCATAGCAAACCCACATTATGTTTAAGTAATGAGAGTATGGATGTTTGTAAATGAAAGCTGCTGGCTGGATTGGAGTTAATCGTAGACTGTTGTCGTACCAGTTAGCTTTAGCCCTTTTATACTCTGTGATGCAGAGTGGTTGGGGTTTTATTAATAATCAATATGATGCAGTGCAGATGCATCTGAGACCGGATTGGTTTATAAATAGGTCAATCAATGTTGTATGTAATTGTGTAACAAGGAAAGAGTGCATACAATCCCTTGATATTCTTAAAATAACATGAGGTGGGTCAGGTGACCAAATCGTATTGATCTGTATTATGTATTGCACCATATTGTGACAAATAAGTAATATTTAAATTACTTGAATAATTACTATTAAAAAAGGAGATAATGAAGTAAATATTATAATAGTATACATCTTATTTTCTAATCCAGTTCTAAGCTTCATTTATATGATAAAGAGTTCTGACACGAATTTTCATTTCATATTTTTTTTTTGGAAAATCGTTATTATTACTAATAAATTCTTCTTCGCGAAATTTATTTCTTTCTCATCTATTTTACCAGCCTTGTTTAAATGCAATAACTGTCTATAAAATTTATAAATTAACTTATAATCTTCAATTCTTTTCTCATATTTTTAATTTATTATCTAAGATTTCTATTACCCCAGCACCAAGAGATAAACAAACCAGTGAAGGTAGAGCTAAAGAAAAATCATTTTTCTAAGTATTTTTCCATTTATAATAGTCAATAATAAAATTTAATCTCACGAGGAATGTAAAGATGCGAATTCAGTTTAAAATATTTAAAATCTTCTATTTCAAATATTGAAATAATACTTGTGGACATGGTACCATCAGATCTAAAACAAAAAACATCTCGTTTGAGGTTGAATGTTATATCTTTTTCAAGTAAGTACGAAACAGTATTGAACAAATCCAAAACACAAATTGAAGATAAATTTCAATCTTTTTCTAATAAGTATAAACTTAGCTTATTAGTGTCATCACGTTGAGTTAATGTTATTCCATCTCTAGGCCCAATATTTTCTTCTCTCGAAACACCAATATCATATTCTAAATTTGCCACTAAATCCAGACATTTAATTTTTCTCGAACCCATTATTTATAGAGCAAAAAATTGGAATATCTTAACCCTAGAACCACAATTAATAATAATAGAATGGATTGTCCCGGTGCTGCCTCTTGTAAGATTGTACGTTCCTGCGTATCGAACAAGGCCGCGGTGTGTACTACATGTGCCGTCTCATCGCACTAATTTACGAATGTACTCGCCTATGATAAGAATGCCTATGCTCACAAATTCATTCGTTAGTGAATCAAATGTTAATATTTTCAACGCTTCATTTCATAGTTTTAAAACGGTGGTGCTCAATTTCTATAAAAATAAATTTTTGCAATAAACACGTAGGGCCAGGTTACTAGGTTACTAGTTACTAGATATAGGTTACTTTAGTTTAGATTAGTTTTAAATATAAGTATAATTGCTTCTTCTTTTTTTTTTTTTCTCTCACTTTTTTTGTGTTTAATTAATTATTATTTCAATGAAACCGGATAGTGTAATTGGGCGTATGCCCGTTCTATCGGTATATTTTAAATAAATAAATTTTAAATAAACAACGTGGAGTTTGTGTTTCAATAGCCACAACGTGGAGTTTGTGTTTCAATAGCCACAACGTGGTGTCCTCTAGGACCCCATAAAAAAATTCCATATCTTGTTTATGGTACATTAATTAATAGTTCTAATTGTCATTTAACATAGTTTTATTCATTACTAACAAGCAGGTAAGGTCAAAATAACAAATAATTCTTAAAAAAAGTTCAATAATACATAAACAAAATAACTATGATTTTCAACGTGAAAATAACACCAAATGGAAAAAAATTCTAAATAAAAAAAGGAAACAAATGCATTTTGTTTTTTTCCATAACAAATGTTTAAATAAGAGCCCAGTGTGTCATTGTTTGGCCAATAAGTGTGTTTTACTAGCAGTCTATACAAATGCTGAGGCGGTGTTCAGCACATACACTTTTATTGCAATGTTCACATTTATTTTGTGCTTTGCGGTTTTTCTTGCGAGGGCAAAAATCGCAACGGCCTAAAGGACGCTCAGCTCTTTGTAAAACTTATTCTTCACATTTTAAAATCTGGCGAATGCTAGCTTTCATTTCTCTTGGAAGTCGACCATTATTCATTCTCTCTCTCTCAGATGATCTTCAACTAGAGAGAAAGAAAGATCCTTTAGGAAAGTTGAACGTTTGGGCACTTTATCTTTAGTAACATTAGATTTATAAATGACAAACGAGTTGACCCCTGCAATGTCAATCATACCATAAAATATCCTGAGTGGCCATCTGCGAGTTTTTCTTGAGACTGTCGTTAAATTACAAAGTTAATCAAACGTATCAACTCCTCCTTTCGTTTCATTGTAGAACATAATCATTTCTGGCTTTTGGGTTTGATCATTTACATCTCCTTGAGTATGCATCGTCGACAAAAGAATGACAGTTTTATTCTTTTTCGGAACATAGGAGACTAGAGTAGCTTTTTCGTCGTATACAAACATTGAGGAATTGACGTCCTTTCCTGTTGTTTCCAGTAGCTGCTTCGGTATAACCGGTTTGTTTTTCCTTATTGTTCCGACCATGGTTAGCTTTTTTTCTAATTTTTCTGCGACTTCATAAGAGCTAAACCAATTATCCATTGTACAGTTTCGGTTAGTGTTATGTAATTGTTCGGTCAAATATAAGACATATTGTGTAGGAATAGAATATTGCTGCTCTCTTACATCTTTTCCAATATAGGGCTTCGCCGAACACATATAAAATGTTTTAGAATCGCACATCGTAACTAATTTTAAACCATATTTGTCTGGTTTGTTGGGTATATACATTTTAAAGGGACATCTGCCCCTAAAACTCAACAAAGTTTCATCGATTGTTACGAATTCCGAAGGAGTATAGCGTTGTCTACAATGTCCTTCAAACATATTCCCAATTTGTCTTATTGCTGCGAATTTGTCAGTCAGTCTCCTCTCTTCTCTAGTTGTTTTATCGTCGAACCTCAAACAATTTATCAAAAATTCAAAGCGATTCTTTTTTCATAACGCCACTAAGGTACAAAAGACCAAATAAAGCACAAATTTCAACATGGTTAGTTTTCCCAATATAACGCTGCTCAGTAATCAGGCTTTTTAATTTCGATTTGGTGGTTAGTGAATTTGACAATTATGTCCAGAATCTCGTCAGTAAATAATAAATTCCAAATTTTTCTTACGTCTTACGCCAATTTTAACTGCAATGATATGCGTGTGCATGTACTCACTAGAAAATAATTCCCTAAATGCCCGCAATTCACGCAATTACAAATTATATTTTTTATGAGACTCTTATTAACTTTCTCAGGGTCGGTATTTAGCTTGTAAGACAAGTTATTAATAAATTAATTTGAAATAGAATAAACACAAAAAATATCAACGTTACAAAAAAAAAGGTTTATTTTAATAAATCAATTTCTAAATGAAGTTTTCGAAAATCAAATAAATTTTACTAAATACTATCGTCTTTCTAATAGAGATCACTTATCTTAATGTCTCCTTACTGGGATATTCTTCACTCGAGCAAACGATGAATGTCGAAACTTTTACTTCACTAGTCTGCTGGTTCCTCAAGTAACCACAAACACTCGCCTTTAATTTGAATCCTGCTCTGGACTGCTTTTATGTTATTTTGGACTTGGTTTTAACACCACCACAACTGGAGAAACTTTCTGGATCGCTTTATACTTGTAATTCTTCTGGATTTTTTTACAATTCGTTGTATTTTCTTCTTTTATATTCGTAATCACTTTTATATTACTTTTAAACTCGTTTTTTCCTCTTTATTCATCCAGAGGATATAAATTTTTCTGTCTTTGTTTACAGAGACGAGTCGTAACTAACTAAACAAATTTCCATTTCTTTTGTCTTCTTCCTTGATTCCCATTTTTTTGAAAACAAATAAATCTCATGATCAATAAGTTTTTCAAATTGTCAAATGACACTGACATCCATAATGACATTTATCGATGCACACACAAGTAAGTCTAAATCTAAATCTAAATTTCGTATGAGACTCTTATTAACTTTCTCAGGGTCGTTATTTAGCTTGTAAGATAAGTTATTAACAAATAAATAAGACATAGAATAAACACAAAACAATATCAACGTTACAAAAACAAAGTTTTATTTAAAAATTTTACAAAATACTAACGCCTTTCTAATAGAGATCACTTATCTTAATGTCTCCTTACTGGGATATTCTTCACTCGAGCAAACGATGAATGTCGAAACTTTTACTTCACTAGTCTGCTGGTTCCTCAAGTAACCACAAACACTCGCCTTTAATTTGAATCCTGCTCTGGGCTGCTTTTATGTTATTTTGGACTTGGTTTTAACACCACCACAACTGGAGAAACTTTCTGGATCGCTTTATACTTGTAATTCTTCTGGATTTTTTTACAATTCGTTGTATTTTCTTCTTTTATATTCGTAATCACTTTTATATTACTTTTAAACTCGTTTTTTCCTCTTTATTCATCCAGAGGATATAAATTTTTCTGTCTTTGTTTACAGAGACGAGTCGTAACTAACTAAACAAATTTCCATTTCTTTTGTCTTCTTCCTTGATTCCCATTTTTTTGAAAACAAATAAATCTCATGATCAATAAGTTTTTCAAATTGTCAAATGACACTGACATCCATAATGACATTTATCGATGCACACACAAGTAAGTCTAAATCTTCTTATAAATTAAACCTTTTGAACAATTCTGAACTAAATTATAATTTTCTTTTCTTTCAGTAAAAACAAACTTCACAGATATGAAAAATATAAATTATTAGAATTTATAACAAGAAATTATAGCAGAATATACGCAACCCTGAGTTTAAAAGTTAGAGTATCAAATCTCATAGTTTTCACAAACCTCCAATCGCAAATTGAATTGCAGCAAACATCCCAAAAATTGCCTTCCAGGAACTACAACACCCCAGTCAAAACATACACCTCCAAATATCATAGCAATTTCGGGCAGAATGTTTTGGTCCAGGCAAGTGAAGTACTATATTCTTCTTAGAAGTTCTCGTATTTTTCGCATGGAAACTATTCAAATACCATTTATGTCCGTTCTTTGAATATACGACTCTTTTTCGTTCTGACGCACAACGGCTGGTAGACGGTAAAGAGATGTCAACTATATCATCCACTTCTTCAGAATCTTCTGGGGTAACTGCTTCAAACTCGTCATCTTCCACAATGTCAGTTACTTCTAAATCTTCATTTTCGCTTTCTTCACTTTCAAGAATTTCATCATCGTCACTATTGTATTCGCAAACTAGAACTTGATGTGCAATTTTTTCTAACCCATTCTCAGTTAACGGACGTTTTCTATTATCCATTATGTCAACGTGCTGCTTCTAAAATATGTTATTTTTATATAAAAGGTGAATAAACGTATTTGCACGTATATAAGTACCTATGAAAATTTGATAACGTAGAAAACAACGTGGCGTCGTATACAACCGGAACCTTATTTTTTTTAGGTTAAGAAAACTTGACACAGTCCACAACTTGCTCAAACACTTCTCACCATAAATGCGGAAGGTACTGAGAAGCTCGCCCCCCCCCTGCAAAAATTCGCGCGTGCGTAAACTGCGATTTTAGGTTTCTATGGTCGCGGGCGACACCATGTTGTGGTTCTAGGGTTAATTAAATATTTGAAATTCCTAAAACGTAAAAGGCAAGTTTTCTGTAACAAATTATTTTTAGTCATATTGGGAAGCCATAGGATTATCATATTTGATTTCAGTACCTATATAAAATTATTGTTATGATTCATTAAAATAGTTATTAGATTATTTTCATTTGCTTTACCCGGTAGCTGTTTAAAAGAATATAATATATCATAAAGATCCTTACCTTTATTTACATTAATGATCACATATTATCACGTTAGGGGGTTCGTTTGGTTCATATTAGATGAACCAAACTTCATAGCTTGTGACTATGTCCGTAGATGAAACACAACTCGAAATACACAACAATATATTTGAATAACCTTTTACATGATTGCCTAAGACTAATACGATTACTTACATGACTAACAACACTTCATACCAAACCCACATTATGTTTAAGTAAAGAGAGTATGGATGTTTGTAAATGAAAGCTGCTGGCTGGATTGGAGTTAATCGTAGACTGTTGTCGTACCAGTTAGCTTTAGCCCTTTTATACTCTGTGATGCAGAGTGGTTGGGGTTTTATTAATAATCAATATGATGCAGTGCAGATGCATCTGAGACCGGATTGGTTTATAAATAGGTCAATCAATATTGTATGTAATTGTGTAACAAGGAAAGAGTGCATACAATCCCTTGATATTCTTAAAATAACATGAGGTGAGTCAGGTGACCAAATCGTATTGATCTGTATTATGTATTGCACCATATTGTGACAAATAAGTAATATTTTAATTACTTGAATAATTATTATTAAATATTCTAAATAAGACTAAGTCGACTCGCGACAATAGTCTTTGTTGGTGGTGGTGGCCCAAGATGTTATGTGATAGTAAAACTCCAGCTGCTCCGTCCCTGTATATTATTACCTTTTTTATATCTTCAATTTTCTTTATTTTTATAGGCATTGGTTCAGAATAAGCTTTGTTCTTAGGAAGCTGCACATTTTGATTTTGTTTTAGCAACTTGAAAGTGTAAGCATTAGCTTCGCTTATAATGTAACATTTAATGTAGCCTGGTGCTGACCCATCGTATACAAACATCATGTACTGTGGTATAGCAAACTTTTCCTTAACGTTGTTATTGATTGCTCTACAAGTTTTTTTATAATATGCAGGCCACCAATTTTTAAAATCTATTATGTCGTTGAATGAAACGGTATTTATTGTAAACGGTAATTTTTCCCTGGCATCCTTAATCATATCCTCATATTCTTCGGGTCCATACACACGATCACATTTTCTGATCAATCTTTTTGCACTCCCAAAATCCCTGCCGCAGGGGAGGAAGGAATGACCACGAATTGGAAAATAGTGATTGATTTTGTTGAAGCGTTTACTGCTTTGTAGAGCCAATAAATATCTTACCATAGTGTTGTTCTTATTTTATCCCGAACATCCGTCAGAGGAAATGTGTAGTTCTTGTACTTCTTTGGGTACATGGTTCATTATATAATCGTTCACGAAGGTGCACACCTCATTTGCTCCTTTGCGAGCTTGACCTTCATAATACATGTAGAAGTGACCAGCATTGGATTTCATATTATGGATTTCAAAGGCATATACCCAAAGCTGCCTGAAATAGAATATTTCTTGTACAAGTATTACTGGAAGGGTCGAATTTTGCATGTAATCAAAAGTAATTCCGAATACTTCAGGGTCCTCTTTAGACAATTTCTATACTTCCAGTTTTTTATAAAATTTTTGCATTATCGTTCAAACTCTTATCTCTTAATTTCGTCCCCAATTGTTCACACTCACTACATACGTCCACCTGTGGTCTCCCAAACCTCAAGGAATAATTTTCATTAAAGTATTTTAGATAGAATTCGTATTTTACTTTTTTGCTTAATTCTGGATATTTTTTAATAAAAAGTCAAACATTGTTTTCACGTTTAGCTTAGAATCCAGATAATATGTTTTTTATAGCATAATGTGAACTTTTATAAGGGAATGATTCAATGTGCATTTTGATTTTAACTATAGATTCTTCTGTAATTGAACGAGGTCTATTATTATGCTTGCTTCTCATGTCTTTGGGTGATTGCCCTTTCAAAAGTAACAAAGTTAAGCGTTGAACACGAAAATGAGATATTGCATACAAATTCATGAAGGCTCGATTGCACACTGGGGTGCGCTTGTTAAAGTTTTGATAAAAAAATACAATAAAACACCTTGTACAAATATCAGCTTTAATATTAATTATTATTAAAAGGAGCCGAGATTGTATGTGTTAACTCTTCAAGTTGAACACACACACTGAGGCTACATTTCTTTCAGTTTGAATAACACATTCTACATACAAGCTAAAATACTAAAAATGTGAATCATTTGTGGATTATATTACTTATTGGGATTAACACGTATTTCACATAAACTCTAAACATACATAAAATCGTAAATCATTTGGCAATGATTCCAAGAATTTCAGCTGGCTGCTATTACGGCCAAACTGACGATTATCTCGTCCTCGAGATACAGCTAGGTAAGGGACAACGGTTCTGCAAATCGAGAGTAGTTTTAGTATTGATACATTTCATTAAGATTCAGTCTTTTCTGCAAACATCAATACAACCGAATGAAGTCAGAGGTCTCTAAATTAAACTTGTTCTATTACCCATTCAAATTAAAAGCTCAGCGGTCTCTATAATAGACTTGTCTTTTAACAATTCACACCATAAATAACAAAACAAAATACATCATTCGCCACAAGAAAAGCTCAGCGGTCTCTCATTAGACTTGTCTTTTCCTATTTCCCAAAAGCTCAGAGGTCTCTTATTAGGCTTGTCATTTTCTATTTCCCAAAACCTCAGAGGTCTCTCAATAGACTTGTCTTTTGACGTCTGGAGTCTGCCTGCTATTATGGCCAGCATTACAATAATGAAAGACCAGATGCAGTCAAATAAACCAAGAAATAGATAATATGCAGTTACAACAAATACAACATATTATAAAAAAAAAACAATAAAGAATAAAAGAATCAACATACCATTATCAGATTCTGAAAAATCAGAATCGGAGTCCGATTCCTCAAATAGGGCTTCAACATCTGAGGAAGACCATTGCCGAGGCCAAAAACGTATCTGTTCTTTGAAAAAGGTGAAGAATTTAGGTGTCGCATCAAACGACCGAACTGCGTAGCGACCATTAGGTATGAGGTCTGTTACCTTATAAGGTCCTGTGAAACGATCCTTCCGGCGTGGTTTACGAAGAGTTTGTTTATAAGCTACGATGACGTTGCCCTTTTTAATACAGAGTGTATCCTGACGTGGTTTATTGAAACGTTCAGCAGCTTTAGAGCCTGCTGCCTGTAATTTGGTTGCTGCTGCACCATGGTCGTCTTCTCTGTTGGATACTGACATTGGTAGTAGGTTTGCATCCGACAACAATGCTCGTGTCCCAGGGATAAATGCATCAATCCCGAGAAGCAAACAAAGTGGGCTAAATCCTGTAGACTGCTGCACAGTTGTATTAAGGATCAGTTGAAGTCGCCATAGGTCCAATTAGACTCAGTGACGACAGTTGCTCTCAAAAGGTTTGCTACAGTCTGCACATATCGTTCTACCTGTCCATTTGCTCTTGGAAGTCCAGGCGTAATAAAATGATATTGGATCATGCATGTTTCGAAGAAATTGACCATGACATGAGTTTTGAAGTTTGAACCACTGTCAAGAATTACTCGAGTAGGAGTTCCGAAAAGAGAAATAAAATATCGAAAATTGCGGAAAGCTTCGTTAGTTGTTAAATCAACCAACGGCAACAACAGACAAAATTTTGTGAAGGCATCAATTAAAATTTGTAAGTGCTGCTCACCCCGTGTTGCAATCGGTAATGGACCCAAACAGTCTAAGTGAATAGTGTGAAAAGGTACAGGCACTTTTTCAATAGCATTCATATACCCTTCCTTACGACCAGTGTGTGCTTTCTTTAATTTGCATTTTAAACAATGTTTTGTATATTTACGTACAAACGGGCGTAATCTAGGAAACCAAAAATACTTGCTAATAGAGGCTAACATTTTATCGGAACCAATATGGCACATGTCATGATGGAATAGGCGCATTAAACCTAACCGACTTCCCCTCGGAACGTACCACTGTAAGGATGATGTGTCAGAATTTCGATGGTATAATAAACCATTTTTCAATTTGTACTGTTTAGGGCCGAGTTCCTTATTATTAACCTTTGTAATCAAATCTTGGATTTCACGGTCCGCATGTTATTCTATTTCAATCCATGTTTTTTGCTTGATATTATAGATTTGTTTAGAAGGGTTTCGGCTAAGAAAACCTACGTAAGCTATAGAAGACCCCTTTCGATACTGTATGTCAAAATTGAAATCTTGTAAATACAACCACCATCTTGCAATTCGCGGTAACAAATCTTTTTTTGAAGCTGATGATTTAATAGCATTGCAATCAGTTACTAAGGTAAAACTAATTCCCAACAAATAGACTCTAAAGTGCTTTAGGGCATTAACTATGGCCAATGTTTCCAACTCATAAGAGTGGAAACGAGATTCTTCATGAGTAGTTCTCTTACTGAAGTATGCCACTACCTTGTTAACACCATTATGACTTTGGAAAAGTACCGCGCCGTAACCAAGACTGCTGGCGTCAGTATGTAATTCCGTGGGTAGATTGTTATTGAAAATAGTTAATAATGGTTCTGCAGTTAATTTGGCAAGAACATACTGTCTAGCTTGTTCTTGTTCAGTTCCCCATACCCAGGGTTGATCTTTCTTGGTTAATTTAGATATACAGGCCGTTTTAGTAGCAAAATTTCGTATGAACTTCCGAAAATAACTAGCCAGACCAAGAAACTGCCTGATTTGCTTGACATTGGTGGGGCAAGGCGATTCAACAAGAGCTTTTGTTTTCAGTGAACTGGGGCGGACACCATACTGAGAAATTTCTCGTCCAAGATATTCAATTTTATTCATCAGAAATCGACATTTGTCAATATTTAGTAAAAATCCAGCAGTACGCAATGCAGTTAATACTTGACGCAGGTTTTCAAGGCCCTCTTCCACTGTCCGGGAAGGTATTAGGATATCATCTAAATAAACTAAAGCTATGGAATGCCGCAACGAACCTAGAGCAGCATTTATAGCCCTCTGAAGAACTGCAGGGGCATTGGCAATGCCAAATGGCAACTTAAGGTACTCATATTGACCGTTGGGAGTAACAAAAGCTGTTTTCGGTATCGATTTCGCGTCTATTGGGATTTGGTGGAAACCGGAAGCCATATCTAATGAACTGTAATAGCGAGCCCCACTTAACCTATCAATTTGATCATCTATCAAAGGCATAGGGTAACGGTCTTTGATTGTATTCAAAGCGCGATAATCCACGCACAGACGGTCCTTCCTATTTTTCTTACGTACTAGAATAATTGGGCTAGCATACGCTGAATTACTATTGCGAATAATGTTGTTGGCTAATAAATCAGCAATAATTGCATTTACTTTTTCCTTTTCAACGGGGGCTAATCGATACGGGTGATAATTAATGATTTTATCTTCTTTCAAACTAATTTTGAGACTACCGGTGTTAACGGTTCCGACTTATTCGTTTCACTTATTATATCGGAAAACTTATTTAAAAGTTGCATAAGCATGGAGGTGTCAGAGAGGTCAGTGACTATCTGAGATGAAAACGATTGTGAGGCTACGTTACAACTTAAGGTAGGTTTAGGGACTAACAGAGCACCCCCATCATTGACTATCACTACAAGATTAGAACCACTCAAGGCATCGCGACCAATTAGCAAATCAAATGATATAACATTATCAGCCACTATATAAAATTCAACTTCTACGGTAATTTCTTTGAACGACACCAACAGGGTAATTTGCTCACGAGTATTAACGTCCGTTCGGCCCAATCCTCACAAACATATGTAAGCAAGTTTTCGTGGACCGTTTAAGGGAGCAGCAACGCTTCACTTTATTAAAGAACACTCGGATCCTGTATCGAGTAAACTTTCAAATAAAATTCCTTGAATAACAGTTTGCGTAGTATGCAACGCACCTGGTATAGTACAAAGATTCGTTTGTTTTGAATTTTCGTTGACTTTTTCTTTAGCCCAGCAATGCATCTCAATATGGCCAAAACGGTGACAAAACGTACATTCAGGAATATTAGATCGCGGTTTTTTAACTTGCCCTTAACTCCCCGGTGATTCACATTGGGAAATGACGTGGCCCTGCTTACCACACCCAAAACAGCGCTTAACAAAACTACTTGCGTCTTGTACACGTTTTCGCTTAAGATTTTCGCCCTTTTGACCCCTATCAATATTAGGCTGATGTACCTGTGATCCTTTTACAAAACTAGCAGCAAGGTTAGTCAAATCGATAACAGTTTTACAGTTCGAACTCATAAGGGAAGTTCTAACTAAAACATCATCTACACCTCCGATAATAATATCTATTATTTGCTCATCGCTCCAAGAAGCTCTGAGCCGTTTGATTCTTGCATGTTTTTCCCTGACATATTCTCCGTAAGTTTTACATTTATCACTACTAAATAAACAAGCCTCACGTAATTTGTTATTAAAATTTTTTTTCGGTGGGAAAGCTACACACAAATCGGATTTTAAAGTTTGCCAATCACGGACGGCAGGTTTCCAATAATCAAACCATTGCTTAGCCGAATTAACAAGTGAGGGAGCAACTCTTACCAATGCCTCGCGATCTGACCAATGAAAATCGACAATTAATTGATCGAGTTCAGATATCCACTCAAATCATCCTTCTCTGGGTTAAACTTCGGAATTGCCATTGTAGTAGCAGTTGCGCCGGATTGAACAGCAGTCGCAAGATTCTGGAACTGCCCCGACATGGTAGCGAACATTTGAGAAACATTTGCCATAAGATCTTCCATTTTCAATTTTCTGCAATTCTTTTAGGGCATTGATATGCAGATTACGTAATCCCACTTCTGATGTTAAAGTTTTGATAATACAAATACAATAAAACACCTTGTATAAATATCAGCTTTAATATTAATTATTATTAAAAGGAGCCGAGATTGTATGTGTTAACTCTTCAAGTTGAACACACACACTGAACTTTCAGTTTAAATAACACATATTCTACATACAAGCTAAAATACTAAAAATGTGAATCATTTGTGGATTATATTACTTATTGGGATTAACACGTATTTCACATAAACTCTAAACATGCATAAAATCGTAAATCATTTGGCAATGATTCCGAGAATTTCAGCTGGCTGCTATTACGCTCATGATTTTTCATAACATGGTACTGAAAAGTAGCAGCTTTTGGTTCAGTGACATTGTCATTATCAAAACGTTTGCGATGTCTTGCAATGGGTTTCGATTTAATTAAACCTTGCAGAAAATTGTCTTGCTCATTTTTGGCTTTTCATCATATAATTTTGAGATAATTTGATTTTTTTTCTTCGGTAAATTTACTCGTACATTTCATTTTGCACCTACCAAAAGTTTAATCGCAAAATGACAGCTGACACAACCACACGTCACCAGCAAATCGTACAAACTAAACCAAAATCAGTAACACATCCCACTTATACATTGTGAGAGCAAGAACAGTACAAGTCCAGGACTTGTACTGTTCTTGCTCCCAATGCTAAACCGTAACCCTAGCTACAGGCTGTAACAAGGTGGTTTTAGTACTGTTCTTCTACTCATTACATGCAGCTCCGTATTTAGAAACCTTTGGCTATAATAATTTAAAAATGTCGGATTTTGGTCTTGTACTGTTCTTGAACTCACCGATTCAATTTTGAAGAGAAACCTTCCGAAAATTTTCGACACGTCAGCTAGAATTGATACATCAGATTTCAAATACGCGTCAGAATAATCTCCTAACGTGTCACATCCAAACACTTCCCATACTCGTTGCGCCCGCACATAATCGTCAGAAATTTATTCATCGCGCAATTTATCATAAAACTGTTCACGAGAGGAAAGCACCTGCTCCTAGGGTGGTCCATTTTTTTCAAGTATAAAATGTAGGCTCTCCACAAAGTTGTTTTTGTTTCAAATGTGCTAACTAACATCTGTGTAAAATTTGAGCCTAATTGGGTAATATTTAGAGGTCGCTAGGATTAATGGTTTCTGGGGGGAAAGGTTAAATTTAGAAACATATACAGTTTTTACAAGACTTATTTATTGGAAAAATACTAAAAACTAAAACCCATTCTAATAAATCTTTCACGGTTAGTACATTGAAGATTTTACTCGTTCATAGTCGTCTTCGTGATATTGCTCTTAGAAGCAGTGGGAAATTTCTTCCTATGCAGATCGACTACGCGAAGCATATATTGTTTCTGCTGTTCATTTTTTGTAATAGTCGAATTAAATTTATTAATCAACGCTATCCCTCGCTCTGCACAGTCATTTACGACTTTTAATTGGCGAACTTTTGCTTCCATTTCAATGTAAACTTCATCCTCCTTCCACTCTCTAGGATCTTTTCTAAGGAATGATGTAGCCTTTTCTCTTCCCTCATTTATTAACAAATCAAAGAGAATGGTTGTACGTTTGGTTACAAAGGACTCAAGAGGATTCTGATGATTAAATCTTTTACCGTCAAGTCTTTTTAACGCCTTTGCTTTTGGCGGTAACATAATGTTTTTAACCATTTCTCTTTTAGACTCAACTGTTACTCGCGAATCGAAAAAAGCTAAACCAATCAGATATTCAGAAAAATACCAAAGATGACGGCGAAATGCTTGTGATGCAACTGTACGAATAGTTTCATTAGGATAGTTATTGATAAGTTCAAGAAGATTAGCATCATTTAGAGGGGCTTTTTTGGCTATGGGGGCTTCATTCCAATAACGACCGTATACGAGACTCACAAATAAACTTACTTCAGTGACGCCTTTTTTCTGTGCTGCAGTAAGGACGAATTGGTGCTGAAACATATACATTTTTAGACAATAAATTGCCCGTGCCATCCAACGAGCTTTATGTAAAGCGCCAGGTGCACGAAACTTAGCCTCAGTTTTATTTGGACAGCCGAGAAAGTTTTGACACAAGGTTAACAGTTCAAGGTAATCGACTCTAGGCTGTTGACTTTTTATAGCATCAGCATAGTAATTATGCATTTCTTGGCGAAGTTCAAGCAAATTCTGGGTATTAAATAATGAATCGTCTCCTACCACAAAAGTTTTTAAGTCTATTTTCGGCCACTGTTTCTGGAAACGTTTAAATAGTTGAATATCTGGCCCTCCGCTTGATCCAAAAACTTCCTTAAAAACATTAGACAGCATGACCTCAAAAATATGATGGTGGCAAGCAATCCATATGAGCTCTTTGTCAAGGGCCTGTTCAATTAAAGTGCATGCACCCAAGTTTAAGCCTGTGTTAGAAGCTATAGTGTCAAAGCATAGTCCGCGAATCTGGTGTTTTAACGACCAATCGTCAAGAACTTGCAAGCAAGCATTGGTTTGTTCTTCGCCCGTACCGTTTTCGATTTTTGGAACTGCTAGTAGTTTTTCTAGTCCACCTCCACTGACGGGAACCGCAACCCTATCTACTTTTTGTACTCCACCAACAATATCGGGTAGTAATTTTGCTATCCCAGTGTAACACAAGTGGACATTGTGGAATAAATGAAGCCTGGTCCGTGCTTGCTATACTTCTACGAATCTCGTTCCTTGCACGGCGTATGGTACTACGTGATAGAGAAATATTTTTGACAGGTATACCCAATGCCTGAGCTACGGCTCCAACGACAAACGTTGTATTCCGATCAGAAAGGTTAACACGGTCAATAGATGGAATAACATCTTTGGTAAAAACATGTTTACGTTTGGGAGTTTTAGTCTTTTCAGTGCAGGACGAAGTTGTTTGAAACTCATTACACGAAAAAGTGTCGGAGCCGCTTTTACTGGAATCATTAGAATCTATTATTTCAGAAACGAGAGTCAACAATTTCTTGACTTACTTTTTCGTTTTCTAGATTTCGCACTCTCCTGGTTTCAGCTGCTTCATCTCTCTTCCGCTTTCGACTTTCTTTATCAGTTAAACATTTGTCTACGCCTGCCATGCCGCAGCTCATATTATCTTCTCTCTGCATTATAAGAAACGTTTTGTCCTCTTCATACTTCATTATATTTAGTGCGTCCTTAACAGCTATATCGAATAGTTCAAGCAAATCGCCTTTAAATATGTCTTCTTTCACACGCCAACTTTCTAAATTGGTTTTCCTATTCTTCTTTAGAAGGAAATATTCGTCTACCAGTTTGCTAATTTTCTTTTCGACATAATCAATTCTTTGTGTAGGAATTCTTGCTTTTTCCCAAATTTGCAACACTGCTGTTGCCGCGTCTCGAATACTTTTCTTAATAGTCTTATTTTCTTCGAAATGATTAAACAGGTATCTTTTAAGCATATCTTCTTTTGATGGAAGTCTTGCATGGGAAAGAGTTTCTGTATGTTTTCCAATTAACCACGCTCCAGCTGACGCCCTTGTAGATTTAGGAGTATTAATAGAAGCAATTTTCCTGAAGCGAAAAAAGTAATGTTTATCACGCGAGGAAATACAACGAAGAAAAAAAAATAATAAAGCAACAACGCGATCGCTGAAAAATATCTAAAAACTTACCGCTGGTCAAGCTGGGGTGGCCCGGAAGCGGTCGTCGTAATTGTTAGCACTAAAACGACACTATTTCAATAAAGTCACTCAGTATTAACTGTTTTCCGTTTGAATACTCTCGTCGGAATGAATCTATTTCTGGCGCGGCAGATGACTTGAACACAAGAATGTTAACATCAACAGTAAACACACTCGAGGGTGTTTACAAACAAATAAGCAAGTTGATTCTGCAATAAGTGTCGCAAGTTTATTGCTCGTGTATTTTGGCTATAACGAATAACAAATAAATCGAGGCGCGAATTCAAAACACGCGCGCGTTACGGTTCAACAAATAATATTCACTTAATAGTTTACAAAATTCGTATCATAATTATTTGCTAATGCTAATATTTGTGTCTAAGGTTTTAATTCAAAGCAACACATTAGTTGTTTATATCAATAATTTTTTTTAATAATTCATTAATAATGAAAACTAAAAAAACACAAATTCATCATAGCATAAAAATGTTGAAAATCCTAGCGACCTCTAAATATAGTTCATACGAGCTAGATGTTGAGATAGACACTTCTTTTGATGTAAGGAACAAAAACAAGCTTGTGGAGAACAAAAAAGAATACAAATAATAATTCCTATTAGGCCGTGGACCACCCTAACCTGCTCGTCTAATTTAGAAAAAGAATTCACATATGAATACGGAAATACACCCTTTTGTCTCA
Source organism: Ctenicera cuprea (assembly GCA_958336395.1). Taxonomy (NCBI): domain Eukaryota; kingdom Metazoa; phylum Arthropoda; class Insecta; order Coleoptera; family Elateridae; genus Ctenicera; species Ctenicera cuprea. The sequence goes on along the minus strand of CATVIB010000483.1, from coordinate 89,725 downwards.
TCAAGTCAAATTTAGAACTATCCAAAAAATATTTTCTAATTTCGACAGTCATCGGAGGGAGGTTTTTAGCTGAGTTGGCCAGAGAGGGGTTAAAAAACCTAAAGCTGCCCACAAAACGCAAACGTAAAAACTCCTTATGAGTTTTACCCCCTTTCCTAATAATTTCGTCCACTAAAAGATATTTACTAAACGAAATATATTTTTCTTTATTCTGCGTTATGACGTCAATCTGCTCATTTTCTAAAGCCAATTGTTTAATAAAAAGACGACTGTCGTAACCTAAATTATGGAAAAATGCTTGTATAAAATTTGGAACTTTAAAATTGAAATTGCACTGAGAATGCGCCGCACCGCGATAGCGACCATCCAAATGAGTCTCGAACTTTGACATCGTCTTCCAAAAAAAGATTTTCACATATAAAACAAACCGTAGCATTTCGAAACTCTAATAGTTCATCACGATCGAGCGGTAACATCGGTTTCTTATTTTTTAAATGATTTTCATACAAATATCGACAATCAGATTCTAATCGCTCCATAAATACGCGAGCAGCATCAGAACCGCGAAAATTTTCTAATTTGGACAGCGAATCATCATGCAAACATTTTATGTAGTACGCAAACGAGTACGGTTCATGTTCAACCGTTTTAATAGTAAAAGATGTAGAAGGGGAGGTTCAGCGGTATTAATAGGGTGTAGTAAAGTTTCAAAATCTGCATAAACAACAAACGGAACTTGCAATTGTTTCTGATAATTTTGAAATTTAAGCAAATTACCAGGCACCTCATTACCTAGTTTAGCAATTCTAGGCATTATCGTGGGTACTTTAACTACCACTTGTTCACAGTCATAACGACAATGACGTTGTAGCTGTTGGAGAGTGTTAAAATAATTCAGACAACCATCACAAAACAATTTCGCTCCATTCCTGGAATTCATCTGTTAAGAGAGAAGACCTGAAAATTTTTTAATCCAACAGTAATGTTTGTTACCTTTGGAATCGTTAAGAAGCAATAAATTTACATGAATGTTTTGTTTATTTTTTGTATAATAAAGAGGACCCACAACCTCATAGGTGGTCTTAAATGATGGTGGTGATAAATAGGTTCAACACCATACACGTTTAAGGAAACAACATTTTGGGATTCGAATTTAGAAATGTCTTTTAAGCTCACCGGAAAGTCGATTCCTCGAAAGTCGAACAAGTCGCTGAAGTGCGGGTACGAAGAGGTGCGGTTGGTGCGGCCGGTAGGTTGAGCGATGGCGGAGGTGACGGCCCTGAAGTTGCAACAGCACGACCACCAGAGCGTCCCGGCACATCATTAGAACGCGCAACACCCTGTCCCCCAGAAGGTCCCGGTGCAGGTCTGTTGTCTATTAATAAACAAAAGAATTCATTGTAACATCTTAAACATAAAACATAAAAGAATATCTTACCATTAATAGCCGGTGGAGGAATTCCCATCGAGCAACTTTGATTTCGATGTCGACGCAACGCATCGGACCTGGTGGACGTCTTACCGCAACGATCGCACACAAACATACTTTCAATCTTAGACACTTTGAATCAAAGCACTACTCATACTGAAGCTATAAAAGAAGTTATTTTTAAAAGCAGAAGACAGGATGGAGAACACTAGAAACCACCTCAACGACGTGCTGCTCCACGTCAACGGGCTGCACCACGTCAACGTGCTGCACCACGTCAACTTCAGGTTCCTCCGAGAAGTGGCTCTCAAAGTCGTTCTGCGGTAACGGAGAGTCGAGATTGTGAGGCACAAGGTGATCTGGTACTTCCATTTTCTCCAGGAGCCGATTCAAGTCTTCACCTTCCAGATCTAAAGAAGGTAGCGGGGTAGGTCCTACAGAGACGTTTCTATCCGAGATCGGTTGATATTCCGCAAATTAATTCTGCAGCTGAGACAACTGCGTAATATCAACAAACTCGGACAATTCTGTAACGAGCAACTGCGAAGCCGTGTCGGGGACGGAACCTCCACACGGCCGGGCACCACCTGGGAAGCTTGACTACACAAGTTATCAATTTCCGTCACCGGCAAGTTGCTAACTCGCATATTCAAACTTCTCCTGTCGGTCGGTTTGACGGTTAAATCGCTTATCATATTCACCGCACTAGGTGGTGCCAAATTCCTGGGAGGGTCCGTCGACGAACGCATGAATAGCCTGGACTGACGAGGGGCTGCCCGCACCTTCGAACGTTTGGCCATGCAAATGTCGCACAGACCGTCGCCTTTGTAAAAAAAAACACCGCTGGAGGAAACCACACACAATACACAAAATAATCACAATCGTGGCGACGTTACCTAGGTATACGAGCTTAGTTTAGCGTCGACTGCGGAGGTTTGTTTAAATACACTAGAAGAACCGAACACTATAAACCACATTCCATCGATACGAGACAGGACGATTACGTACGACGAAACGGCAAGTTCGATGCACTATACGGTGAGTTGAACTGTAGAATCAGGCACGGCTTGGTAGGTTCGGTGACCGGTCAGCGTTGTTGGAACAAAGAGATCGACTCTTTGAAAATCAGAAAAAATGTTATTCTTTTAGCCCGCCTTAATTCGGGTATCGTTTATGCCAAAAAATTGGATCAACATTTGTTTTACAAGTATGGGCGGGAACCCACGAATTCTGAAATGATGACCTTAAAGGCGGAATGCGGTCTAAACGAATTTTTAAAAGATTACGACGGTGGTCCTATAGGTTTTTTTGAGTTCGAGGAACATGAAAGGTTCGGTCCCGTATTCAAACAAGGAGAATGGTATATCGTGGCAGGTGCAGAAAATGGCGAAGAAGAAATGGAACAATTTATGAATAAATGCAAGAAATTTTTGATGTTTCTTCATCCGAATCTGATTCCGAGTAGTAATCATTATAATTTAAATAAGTACATTGTGAATAATAAGATGTTGTAATTATTTTCAAATTAAGAACAAGTAGGTACTTTTAAAATTTAAATAAATAAATCGCTCCCCGTAAATCCGTAATCTATGCTTATTGTCTAAAACATTGTTTAAAATATTACTAACTAATTGAATTCTTCTTTCGGATGGAAATCTATCTCTAGCTTTGCACTCCCATTCGCTTTTCCTAGCTTGTTCAAAGGCGTACGACCACACTATCATATGGTTAATTTTATTTATAGTCTCATTAAAGCGCACAAACTTCTTTACCCGCACCATAGTTTAATCCTTTTTTTCTAGTTGCTCAAAATGTTCTATTTCCGGAAAGAAACGATTAAACTCGTTAATAAAGTCCTTTAAACCTGTCTCAATCAGTTTTAACAGAAAACAGCTAGCACAACTCTTTCCATCTTTAAATTCCTGACAAATTTCAATACTACGTTTATATTTCTTTTCCAACTCTTCACAGTATTCAACACTAAAAGTCCGTTACCATACACTTGTTCATGATTTGCTTCAAACTCTAAAGCTTCAAATTGTTGCATCGATCTCTCTACTGCACTTAACTTATCTACAGCCTTCGTCCAAGATTGTTCTGCGTAACACATCCACATGTTTAATATCCCAATTTCAACGGTCGACTGTAGTTAATACACTAACTCTCACCAACAGCTTCCAATCCTTTCCAACCCTTTACTGCCCCGAAACACTTTTTTCTCTTTAAATATCTGCAACCACCTTCTGTGGTATGAAATGTAAAACTTCCATCATATATAACACGTTATCTGATTTCGTATCTTTCAACGGTGTTAGTATGTTATTAAAGTTTTTTTTAATATCGCTTGGCATTACTGCTAACGCACTTATTTTGTTCTCATAAAACTCATCGAAACGCGCATGCTCTACTATTTCTAGTCGACAATTATTTACACCCACCAAATTCCACAACTCTGCAACGGATTCCCACCCTAACCACACTTCTGAATCGTTTCTTTCAATTTCTATAGCTTTTGTCTGCTGCACGAATTCAAAATGGACCACTGACGATCTGCATTTTGAAAATAATAATTCGTTATAATTCATTGATTCTCAAGTAGAATATTCCATTCAACCTTATCAAATAAACCCCACTGATTTTTTTGTCCTAAAATTTTCACTGTTGTACAAATCCTAACGATGGTAACAATCCAACTTCCACACATTTAGTTTTCGATTTGTTTAGAAAATAAATGCTTTGACTAATCAGAGGATAGTGTATTCCTTCATTTTGAAATGTGGTAGAAACGGTCCGCTTCTGTGCCAGGTTTTTAGCCTGTTCAATACAATTTTTCAAATTTTCCACTAAAACATAAGTACATTTAATTAGACTAGAACAAAAATTTTTAAAAATAACTAACATCATGACAGGGGAATTACAAAGTAATGCCCTCTAATGTGCGGCGAGAAAAGTTGCAAAGCAACAAACCGATATATGAGTGTGGAAGGAACCCGCTAAGCGAGTATCTAGGCACAGCACACGAAACGCCGTGAAATAAAAAAAAAGATTTTGGTTTCAACTATAGCTAGGATAGACCACGACATGTTTCGTTCTATTGGAACTCATCAGGTGGACGCAAACCTAGCTACAGTTGAAACCAAAACAGACAGGCAGAAATATACCCAGAAGACGAAATCATGACAGGGGAATTACAAAGTAATGCCCTCTAATGTGCGGCGAGAAAAGTTGCAAAGCAACAAACCGATATATGAGTGTGAAAGGAACCCGCTAAGCAAGTATCTACAATCACTAACGGCCTCTAGGCACAGCACCTGATTTACTTTTGCAACACGGCGTTTCGTGTGCTGTGCCTAGAGGCCGTTAGTGATTGTAGATACTCGCTTAGCGGGTTCCTTTCACACTCATATATCGGTTTGTTGCTTTGCAACTTTTCACGCCGCACATTAAAGGGCATTACTTTGTAATTCCCCATGTCACTTTACTGTTTACAGTTTCTTCATCTGAACTTTCATCTAAAATATTAGCAATGACATCGTCGATTGCGCGATCAACGTTGCTAAATACAGATGGGACATTGGCGACATTATCATCATCATCGGAATTTTCATCAGATAAATCAGAAGCATGAAGATTTACGGGTTGTGAAATTGTTCCTTTTGAAGTTGAGGGTTTTGAGAGGTCGGCGAATAAAGTAGGCGTTCTAACATTATCCGGTTTTTGTTTACCCCCCAAAACTGGTGATAAAAAAACCATAGTGACTAAAGCAATTCAATAAATGACTTGATGCTGCATACCTTTGCGACGTTTAGCCTGTGAGATACCGTCATTCTCGTCAGAACTCGCATCTGTTTCTTCAGGAATGTAATCGTCTGACGACGCATCTAAGTTCCCATATGGGTCTTCTTCCTCTTCCGACAGCATTTCCTGCATCAGCTTTTCCAATTCTTTTTGCTCTTTTTCGTAACCGGCCATGGTTACACTCGATTATTACTTCCAGACACCACCACTGCACTAGCATAAATGATGCAACGCAAAATAATTGCAGAAATATGCAAGTTTGAACTTGTTCAAGCAGCTGTGCGCGTGCGTACCTAAAGATGCACGTGTCACGTTAGGGGGTTCGTTTGATTCATATTAGATGAACCAAACATCGTAGCACGTGACTATGTCCGTAGATGAAACACAACTCGAAATACACAACAATATATTTGAATAACCTTTTACATGTTTGCCTAAGACTAATACATTTACTTACATGACTAACAACACTTCATACCAAACCCACATTATGTTTAAGTAATGAGAGTATGGATGTTTCTAGACTTGTAGATGAAAACAGCTTGCTGGATTGGAGTTGATTGTCGACTGCCTTTGTACCAGCAAGTTCGAACCCTTTTTACACTCTGTGTTGCAGAGTGGTTTTATTAATAATCAATATATGCATTGCAGATGCATTTGAGACCCAGTTTTAGGCTATAATTAGACCAATCAATACTATGTATAATTGTTCCAAAACAGTGCAACAAAGAAGGAATGCATACAACCTTAGATGCCTAAAATAGATAATCAATACTCCTGAATTGTACCGCATTGCGACACATTTTAATATGTTTAATTACTTTTGATAATTAATATTAAGTATTCTAAATAAGACTAAGTCATTATTATGACACATCCCTCCCTGCAAACTAAGCGAAATCCATCTCTTGAGATGGTGAAGCTTAATTTACACAAGGATTACAAAAAATCTACATCGAGAATGTTAAAATGGTTAATACAGTTATATAAGATACATCATACATGAAATGGTATACATACAATACAATACATGAAATTTTATAAGCAGTTGTGTATTTGCAACATTACACGAAACTTTGGTTTAATAAAGCACTTCACTAGTTTACTTATTTGACGCACACTGTAGTGGCTTAGAACATCACTGTATAGTGACTGTGTTGCTTATGCAACCCGTCGTGGTTTCATTTGTAAGCGAAGTCGCCTACCAATGACCTCGGCCGCTGCTGTTGCGTGTGTGGTGTGGTCCTGCAGTTTTCTACCATTTGTGATTTTAGTCAGTTTTCTACCATGTTGTGATTCTAGTTCCATAGTTTCATTCCAGATGGCGTAAGTACATATCGTATTTGAAATATATCAGTATTTTGCTATTTTACATAAAATTACAAAATATTTTAAGTTTTCAATATCTTAATTTCTAATATAATATTTTATCATAAACGTCTAAAGACCATTTCGCTGAAAACTGTGCGTATTTTCAAAAATACAATTATTTAAATGACAAGATTGTTTACATTAAAGTTGCGGGGTGCATCTTCTGTGATTTTGCTGTAGTTGCAAAAATTCCTTTTAAAAGCTTTCGCGGGAGCAAGATGTCACATTCATTGTTTAGCTGTCATCGCCATGAATCCAAATTTGAATCTGACGCAAACGCAAGAGGTGCTACATACAGCATCCCCCCTGGAGCCAGGGTTGCTCCCCGGAGTGCGTAAGTATTGTATTTTTGGTAAATTTTTGTATTTGTAATTTATTTTTTTTTGTTTTTTGTGTTGTTATTTTTTCCTCTTTGTATGTGGTGTGGAAATTCTAACATATATTGTATTATTCCAGAGTTATTCCAAGGAAGGGACCTGGAGACAGTGTGGGTGAGGCAGGGATATCCGCTCGCCCTCATCATGTCGCAAGTGACCACCCGCATCGGGCCTGGGTGCATTTTTGTAATCATCCCCGCGACTGGACATCATGGGGTGTTTGGATTGAACGTGGAGACGAGCTTCGTAGAGGTAACAATAATTTTGGAAGGTCCGTTCTTCCGTATCGACTTTTACTATATGGAAGAGGAGGATGATGTTCCAGATATTCCCCTTGGTGTTGCAGAAGATCCCCCTGCTCCCCTCCCAGGAGATTTGTTATTTAATCTCAACATGGAAGAAGTGTTACAATATTTAGATTTATAAGAAAAAAAAACTGTATTTTTTGGTTGACTTATTATTAAAATGTTGATTAAGATTTTTTTTTGAATTTATTTAGGTCAAATTTGGTCTTTAAATGTTTTAACATTTGCCGCTTCTATGGTACTAAGGTAAAAACTATTCTTTGAGTGTTAGAAACATGCTCACGTGACTTAAAGTGACGCATCAAGTGTTTAAGATGGCCGGTGTTAACGTGCCTTGTACTGTTTGTACTAAGTTTTATGTGATTTTACACTTCTATAAGCTTTAAATATAAGGTAAGTAGTAATATTTTGATTAATAAGGTTATTACCTAGCGTGAATATACTTTAACATATTTGAAACTTACCGTAAAAAGTTCAAAACTCGTAGCAACATGAATTGAGTAGCAGTTTTTCTAAGTTCAGCAACAATTTTAAAATTCCTTAACTTCTATGTTGTTCATGTTATAGTTAATTATTATCTAAGTTACAATGAATATAGGTTGTTTAATAAACAACAAAAAAAAAAAACATAGAGAATAAACAATGTTTATTCTCTATAATGTTTTTTTCTAAATCATTGCAAATGATTAGATTTTACAAAGTTTTTGGTTAACATATAAATAAGATTATAATTACTTGTACTACTACACACGTAGAGTATTTATATGGTTCGAAGTGAAATTAGCTAAAAGTATGTAAAATTAGCATGTAATTTTCCAATTATTGCTAAAGTTAGTTATTTTAAATTTTTCTCACAAAATTTTACATAAGTTGTGAAAGTTGACTCAATATTCTTAACTTTTTTGCTACTTCCACTTGTACAGTGTAAAATAAAAAGATTTTCTTTTTATTTGTAAAATATTGTTACGAATGGAATTAGTTCTATTTAGAATATTTAATAATATTATAATTCATTATCAAAATTAGTAGTGATTTCAATATATGTTCCAGTACTTAGTTATTGATCTGGTTTCATGGTCATCAGTCTATATTTAGAAGCTATGCAGTGACACACATGAACACTTGCATGCTTTGTGTTGGTTATTAACAAACCCCACTCTGCTTCACAAAAGTATAAAAGGCTAAGAGTTGCCATACAGAAAATAGTTGACAGTTGAGAATCCAGAGCCGACAATTTACCTCTCGCATATATGGGGGCCTTGAGCCCAGATCAGTAAATCACATTCTGTAAGTAGTTTAGTTTAACTTTTAGATAATATTGTAAATTATTAAACGAATATATCTCTGTTTATATTTTGGTTGTTAATCTATTATTCCTAGGCATTTATGTCACACGCTACGACCCCCACGTGACAATATGAAATTATCCAACAATTATAGGAAAAACTTCATATTTATTTTTCAAGGTCTGTTTAAAGTGTTTCCAACGTAAAACACTTTTTTGGTGTTTGTGGAGAGTTATAATGATGTTTTCCTGCATTTGAATTTAAAATTCTTAGCTCTTTTGCAAATTTTTTGGTATTGAAAGTTTTATTAATTTGATCGTTGGTCTTAAAACATTTTTGTTTTAATGCACATCGTACTATAGCCAAGCCTAACGTTAGAATTATTATGGCCATTAGTACGTAGGTGGTATAAAAAAATTTGTCGATTTTCGGCCCTGTAAATTTTGTGTTTGCAAGGTTCGATGAAATTTTTTCAATGTCATTTAATTTGTTATTTACACTTTGTAAATCATTTAACGTGTGAATGACTGTTTTATACCCAGCACTCAAATTTAAGTGTGGAATGGCTAGTCGTATATTTTCAAAATTTGAATCGTTGAATTGTAGGTTAATTTTTGGCACATATTCCATGGTTAACTCAGACTGCATAATATCAACTTTGGGTATCAAAATTGTAGATTTTGAGAATGCTTTACAATAACGAGATAAATTAATTTTTCCAATTTCGGAAAGAATGATGTCTTTTGAATTCGAATTATTACACACTATTGTGAGTACTTCGTATTTCGGAATCGTGAATAACCAAGCATTGGTTGTGATTAATTGTGTCCATATCGGATGATTAATTTCAGCTATACGTTTATCACAAATTTTTGGAATTGTTTGTGACCCACGATACAACTCTACTTCACAAACTTCGTGGTGATAGGCTAAATTCAAAGGTTGTTTTTGATCACACAAATATTTTTGAGGGTTATATTTTTGACAAGTTTCAAATTCATTTGTTGATAATATAAAAAATCGTTGTTTATCTAGGCTTACTGCTAGAAATTTTGACGAAGGTTGGATAAAAATATATGTATTTTTGATATACTGAATTGGTAAAGGAGTTAATTTTAAAACATCATAATCAAGATTGTTTGTTATTGGTACCGAAATAATGTACACTAAATTGGAATTTTTGTAATAAACTTAATTTTATTAATTTTAACAAAATATGTATATTATCTGGTGTCAACGACACTGGAAATTCTAAATTTTTTGGTAAATGATGAAATAATTGTTGTAGTTCAAGCATAAATTTTTGTGGTGGTAAAATCGCAGGATGAATTATTCCTTTTTGACTAAAAAGAATTGCATTAGTTAAAGTTGTAATTTCAAATTTATATTGATTTGAAAATAGACTGTATAATTGAATATTTTCATCAATAAACGTCTAAGTAACTCATAAAATTAGACTGATTATGTAGTAATTCTTCTAGTTTATCTACATTTTTTCTCAACATATTCTGATTAAAATCTAAATTAGAAATTGAAGAATTAAACGTAGAAATTGCGGATTTAATTAGTATTGTTTGATCATTTATTAACTGAGCTAATTGTTTACTGTGTTGTTCAAATTCCGTGATCTTTTTATCATAGAATTTACCATCTTCACTATCTAATGTGCCGAATAATACTTTCAAAAGTGATCCAAAACCATCAATAGGACTCTTTTTTGTACGACTGTGCCCTACTAATTGTTCTAAATTAGTTTTCTCAAATTTCATTCTAGTTAAGCTTTCCATAGCATTTTGAATGAAATTATCACAAATTTTTAAATTATTGATTATTTCTGTCTTTGGTCGCCATTTGTTTTGTCTCTCTTTTTGTGCAATGCATATTTGTTGTATTTTGTCAAAATAATATTGATGTTGTTCAAATTTATAATTGTAATGCGTTAAGTTCAAAAATGCAATTATTGTAACCTCGTTATTATATAATTTTAATTGTCCAATTTTTTCAAAATGCAATCCTGGACTGTATTCAAATTTGGTAATTGTGTAGGATTCGTCTACTTGACTTAAACTGGATTTTATCATCATAATTTTTCTGTAACAATTGAAATAAAAATTAGAATTTTTATTCAAAATATTTTAATATTTATAAATTTTATATTTTAATTTATTTAAATATTTTCCTTTTCCTAAATGTGATGTATTTGTATTTTCTAGATACAAATTTCAAAGATAGAAAGGCCTCTTGATTTAGTGATCAAAAAAGTAAATATCTGTGGTTTCAATCAAATGATGGATTCTAGACATAATTTATATCTATTCTGGAATAGAAAATACTACCATATTATGGGTAAGTTTAAATTATCTCAACTCATAATTTTGCAGTGATTTATCATTTCATATGTGCTTCTGAATTAAATTCATATTGGTTCATATAGATAGGTAGTTCATTAACCTATGTGTGTCAGGTCAAGTCTCATTGCAGCAGCTTAACAGACAACAATGAAGTTGTTTGGTTATCTTACAGGATGCAAGCATCCACAACTCCCCAATGAAGCTGGCTTGCTTTTTAATGACTGCATTGGTCATGCAGGTGTGATCTAAATATAACTTATGAATCGATATTTTGATTTATTTGAACCGCATTTATTTTTCTATTCATTTATTTATCTTTGTAATTGTCTAATATTTTTTATATTCTTATCTTTAACATCTTGAATTCTCATTTATTTATTATTATTTTTGAATATTCCATTTGCCTGAAATCATTTGTTCAAATATTTTAATTTGACTTGTATTTCATAACTCATTTTTCGTATTCTTTAATATTTCCACAATTTATTTCTTTACATTTAAATTTTAGCAGAGATTTTCTTTAATTGATTCACTTGAATAATTTTTTTTTGACTTGATCAATTTCTTTTAACTTGATTAATTTAATTTTACTCGATTAACTTGATTAACCTTTTTTTTCTTGATTAATTTAATTAACTGTTTGTCAACGGTCAACTACATTATATTTTTAACTTCTACTCCCTCTACATAACAACATTATACGCGCGTTTTTTACTTTAAATATACCGTTGATCCTTCATTTAAATAATCTTTTAAAACAAATCTTCTAGGTATGTTTGCAACCATACACTTTTCCTTGTTCAGGAGCTTATTGATCAGTATCGTCCGACAACTCGCGAAGGTTGACGGAGTATACTGACGGTAAAGCAGCAAGTTGTATAGTGCTGCAAGGATGTCTGGTGGACAACCCTTCACTGCCCCAACAGTGATACCATCTGGGCCTGGGGAGGAGTTACTCCATCCTCGGAGGGCGTCGTTGACCTCTTCGGTGGAGATGGGCGCCAGAAGAATTTCATGGTTTACCGGGGCTATTGGTGGGGCCGGGATGGATGGATCGGGTGGTGACTCGGCTTCGTATATTCCTCCAAAGGTGGTAACGACCTCCTCAATGGAGGGATATATTTCGGCGGACAGCATTGGCTTTCCATCGAGGATCTTCCTAGCTAGGGATGGTCTGTCTTTCTGAAATAGATCCTGGGTCTTCTTATAGGTGGCTGCTCTTCGTTGGGCGTTGTTGCGTGGCTGCTGAACGGGTGGTGGCCGCGCTGCGCTGGGGGGGCGTACGTTTCTCGGACGGGATCTTCGGACTTCCGGGAAGACGGACGCCAACCACTCGACGATTGCTTGGTCCAGCTCGGAATGCGCGCAGGTGAGGCAGGTTGTTATCAATTTCCTCGTGGCAGGGTTGACATTGGGGCGGGTTTCCAGGAGATGTTGAAGGAAGTGACCCATGTCATTGTCGTCTTCTTCTTGCATCGCTACTTGTGCCCTTTGAGATAGTACTGGGTCCGAAAGCGATCGCCTGACTGGTTCTTCAGGTGTTCGGTTGGGTGGCGACCCTCCTGGACCCTCAGGTGAGCTTGGAGGCTCATCTGGTGGACCGGGGGGAGCGCCAGCAGGATGGCAGGTCCTTGGTCTGGTAACCCTCGGAGGTGTTATCGAGGGTGATCTTTTTCGTTTGGGCTCTGTTTGTCTTTTCCGGAGGGGATGATGGTGAAATCCTCCGGGAAGGTGGTGGTGTTGGTACTCCAGATGACGGCGTGGTTGGTGGTGGGGACACCAGGAGATCAAGTCGGGGCCTCGTTGCCAATGGAAGGGTTTGTGGCGGCGAGGACGGCTTTCTCTTCTGGGCGTCGAAGGTCGGTCTTGTATTAGATGCACCAGGTGGGCTTGATCTAGACCTAGGTTCAGGAGATATAATAATGATGTCAGCTGGTTCTGGGACCTTCTTGGATGGAGGTGTAGGTCCCGTGCTAGTAAGAGGGCTGGACTTTTTCTTCGCAGGAATCTTTGCCAGGAAGGATGATAGTGGAGAGTTCCTTGGAGATAACTTGGACGGAGTGGTGGTAGCTTTGGAAGTTGACGCTTGGAAAAGGTTTAACGTCGCCTTCTTCTGCTCCCTTATGGCTCTATCCAGGTATTTTTTATATTCTGGCTTTTCCCTACGATGCCGGATTTGATGATCAGAAAGTCCGGTGTCAGCCTTTACGATCTTATAGGACATACCCTTAGCACATCTGGCTTCGCTGTATGCGATTCTAGCCATCAGCTCTGATTCGCTGGCGGGTAGTTTACCTTCAATATCTTCCCGGTACTCCATAGGATGGGCCCGGCGTTCGTGCTGGCGGACTCCGGCAAAGCTCGGAAATCGCGCCCCATAGAACTTGCATACCTCTCTGTTTCTAGATCCACAATCTTTGATGTGTTTAGCCAGGTTGGCTTTAGCCTGGTAGACCTTGCCGCATCTGTCGCAGACGTGGATTCCAGGAGTGGATCGGTCTGAGGGGGGGTCTGCAAGGGACCAGTAGAAGACTTGGCCCCTGACGTGCTAGTGGATGCTGCAGCCCCCTCGTGACCAGGTCGGATGGTATGACCTGGGATGGACGTTATTAGACTTGTCGTCCTTCTAGTGGCACCAGTTGATGCCGATGGTCCGGTTTTGATAGCAGGTAGGCTTCGGTGGGTTCCAGGGGTACCCGGGACGGATGAACCCGCGTCCGTCCGTTCCTTTTTTTTCGTTCCGAGGCTATTTGATTTACTTGTACCTGTTTCTAACATGGGCATGTGAACTTCGGGGTGGTAACCCTAGGTTCGCCCGGGAAAAAGTGGATAGCGGATAGTTGGAAGGGTGAAGAAGAGGAGATAAAATCAGGATTTGGGAAGGAAAGGGAAGATATTAGATGGGAGCGATCCGTCTCTACGCTGCAAGATCAGCCCCAGGCGCGAGAAAACTCGCTTCGAGAACCCGAGAGTACGGTCTTGAGAACACTAGGCTATGTAAGCGCCCGTCCGTGTTCCCCTGGGTCCGTCATAGACAGCCCTTTGAGCCCCACAACTATGATATGGAGGTGGGGGGCAGTAACCATGGTCCCCGGACAAGAGAGTCATAGTTACTCCCGATCGTACCGATTTTGATCTTTATCTTGCTGTTTTGTAATATTTGTAATAGCCAAATTACGTGCTGCTAAAGCATTTTCACGTACTTGCCAAATATTCATTTTTGTCACAGGTGTATTTAATGCTACACCCCAGTAGCATAAAATATTATTTAAATATTTCAAAACTACATTGTAGAAATATTAAATGTAACACTTCTTTATATTACGTTAATATTCAAAAGAAACATTTCTAAAACATTAATTTAAAGATGTTTACAATATTTGACCTAAATGTTGGCCAAATATTAGAAAAATATATTTATATGATATTTGTCAAAAATATTTGTTTAATGGTGTTTGAAAATATTATTTAAATATTTCAAAACTACATTGTAGAAATATTAAATGTAACACTTTTTTATATTACGTTAATATTCAAAAGAAACATTTCTAAAATATTAATTTAAAGATGTTTACAATATTTGACCTAAATGTTGGCTAAATATTTGAAAAATATATTTATGTGATATTTGTCAAAAATATTTGTTTAATGGTGTTTGAAAATATTATTTAAATATTTCAAAACTACATTGTAGAAATATTAAATGTAACACTTTTTTATATTACGTTAATATTCAAAAGAAACATTTCTAAAACATTAATTTAAAGATGTTTACAATATTTGACCTAAATGTTGGCCAAATATTTCAAAAATATATTTATAAGATATTTGTCAAAAATATTTGTTTAATGGTGTTTGAAAATATTATTTAAATATTTCAAAACTACATTGTAGAAATATTAAATGTAACACTTTTTTATATTACGTTAATATTCAAAAGAAACATTTCTAAAATATTAATTTAAAGATGTTTACAATATTTGACCTAAATGTTGGCTAAATATTTGAAAAATATATTTATATGATATTTGTCAAAAATATTTGTTTAATGGTGTTTGAAAATATTATTTAAATATTTCAAAACTACATTGTAGAAATATTAAATGTAACACTTTTTTATATTACGTTAATATTCAAAAGAAACATTTCTAAAACATTAATTTAAAGATGTTTACAATATTTGACCTAAATGTTGGCTAAATATTTGAAAAAAATATATATATGATATTTGTCAAAAATATTTGTTTAATGGTGTTTGAAAATATTATTTAAATATTTCAAAACTACATTGTGGACATATTGTGTAACATGTTACGTTAATATAAAAATAATATATAAATAATATTACATAAATATTTTTTTTATGTTAACGTAACATACAATATTTCCACAATGTAGTTTAAACAAATATTTTCAACAGTTTTTCAAAATCTTTTTGTCCAAAATATAAATCAATCCGATGTAAAAGTACACACAATGTTAAAAAAAAACAAAAACGTCCTTCCTGGTAGTTTATTATACATACATTATTTACATTATATATACATTTACAATTAATTGACATATATCTCCCCGTGCCTCTGTCCGTAACGGTGGTGTCACTGAAAATTAAAATATAATATAGTTAACTGTGTACGCGAGTATTAACTATTAATTAGTTTATTTTCGGGCATGGTTTCACACAAAGTTACGTTACACATTCTTACATTCCGACATTCATAGTAAAAACATGAACTTGGGTCGGGAATTGTACATGTAAGTGAAGAAATTCTGAATAACTTACGAATAAATGAGACCAACCTTTTTGGAAGTGGCCAGGAATGCCTACACTGACTTTTTCATTTTCGTGTCGGATGTGCTTACGAAACGTCTGCGTGTAACAGCTAAAACTGCAAGCTGTTTTAGTTAACAGATTAAGAAAATCTAACAAAATACTTACAAACAATAGCTTTAAAAATGTGCAAATAGCAAAATGGCAATTTCCAGTATTGCAAATTCTGGAATATCGCAAAGCCATTTCGTTGGCCACTAACTTGGTCATTTGTAGGAATATGTGCGCTTTCACCGCCTGCCAAATGGAGAATCTCGACCTATAAATATAAATATAAATAAATACACTAAAACTACTAAAAAATGTAAACTTAACTTACCTTATTTAAAGATGTAACGCTAACGAGAAAACAAATTATCACTTATGGGAAGGAACTCTGCTCGCAGCACTGGCTCACTTGTAAGTTATTCACAAAATTTGCAAAAACATAGCCCCGTAACCACCACCGGCAAAGGTAGGGAGTAAACAGGTACTTTGTGACCAAAACTGAAATTTCCTAGAATCATTTCCAAAAGTAAAAGCCTTTTTTCTGCTCAGGTAGGCGGCACGTTGCCAGGGATATTGCTAGGCGATTGTATTTGAATCCTACATTATCTTAAATATTTACAGAAGGTTATTTTTTGTTCTATCATTAAAAAGCATCATAGCATCTACATGATATCAAAATCGTGTAATAAAATACGCCCAGCAATAATATTATATCTCATTTCTTAATAGACTTACTCCACTACACTAAAAAGAATATTATAATAAATAATCATGCCTACGTTTCTAGTTGCAAACTTCTTCACGCACTCCATTGTATTTTATAAAAATTATTTTCCTTGAAACTAACTTTCACAAATTGCATTTGTAAATATTGATTTAATTATAAATAAAAATATAAAGCTATTTAGTTTCATCTCTTTATTTAGCCAATTATAAATTTTGGTTTTAAAAATTTTAATAAAATAATTTTAAAGAAAATTAATTTGTGTTTAGCAAGATAAAAAAATTTTTTTTAAATGATGTGGGTTTTCCGTTCCTTATTGTATTAGAACTTTTCGCTCTACTACTGTTTCTCTGCACGCATATAATACCCTAATATACAACTAATATTTCTTTGTAATATTTAACAAAAATAAGCAAAATATTTCAACAAATATTAACCTTATCTTTTCTAAAACCAAGCCATCCAGTAGACAAAGATGGCCATTAGCAGAAAAGTAAATACACCAGGTACTAGAATTACTCGGAAATATACATAAAACCGACATCGATGCTTCGAAAAGTAGCCGACAAATATCTCTTTTAACTACCTTTCCTATTACCTGTACATAAACAGATTTTTCATAAAATTACTACCACCCAGTAGTATTCCTGAAATAAATTTTCTCAAAATGACAAAACTATGAAATTAATACGGTAGAATAAACGGGCCGGCTTTAAATTTTTAGAATCTAGTTTAACTAATCAAAGAAAAACATCTACGAAAAATTTAAGCAAAACAGTTCAAGGCAAAAAATCCAGAGGAAAAATTAGCCATGGGAAAAAATCCAAAATATAAAATGTATTTGTTTTATTTTTATTTTTAAATCAAGATTCTAAAACCAGTACACCAAGTACATACACTGCACGAAAGTAGGATGCAAGAAATTATACATTAACATGAGGAACTAACCCTTGTGTCTTTTAATTCATCAGTAAACATCCTCATTCCAATATTTAAAATGTTACCTGCAAATATTGGTTAAATTTTATGTATTAATATTTAAAAAACAATTTGTATATTCTCAACAGCGCAATATTATCTGAAAATGTCAAAGTTATGTTTTTTTAATATTACCTGCAAATATCGGTTAAATATTATGCAACAATATTTAAATAACATTTTGCAAATCTGAACTGAGTAATATTATCTCAACATGTCAAAATTATGTTTTTTCAATATTACTTGCAAATATTGGTTAAATATTATGCGATATTATTTAAATAACATTTTGCAAATCTGAACTGAGTAATATTATCTCAACATGTCAAAATTATGTTTTTTCAATATTACCTGCAAATATTGGTCAAATATTATGTAATAATATTTAAATAACATTTTGTAAATCTCAACAGCGTGATATTAACTGAAAATGTCAACGATATGTTTTTTCCATATTACCTACAAATATTGGTTAAATATTATCTAATAATATTTAAATAACATTTTGTAAATCTTGACAGCGTAATATTATCTGAAAATGTCAAAGTTATGTTTTTTCAATATTACTTGCAAATATTGGTTAAATATTATGAAATAATATTTAAATAACATTTTGTAAATCTCAACAGCCTAATATTATCTGAAAATGTCAATGATATGTTTTTTCCATATTACCTACAAATATTGGTTAAATATTATCTAATAATATTTAAATAACATTTTGTAAATCTTGACAGCGTAATATTATCTGAAAATGTCAAAGTTATGTTTTTTCAATATTACTTGCAAATATTGGTTAAATATTATGAAATAATATTTAAATAACATTTTGTAAATCTCAACAGCCGTGATATTAACTGAAAATGTCAACGATATGTTTTTTCCATATTACCTACAAATATTGGTTAAATATTATCTAATAATATTTAAATAACATTTTGTAAATCTTGACAGCGTAATATTATCTGAAAATGTCAAAGTTATGTTTTTTCAATATTACTTGCAAATATTGGTTAAATATTATGAAATAATATTTAAATAACATTTTGTAAATCTCAACAGCCTAATATTATCTGAAAATGTCAATGATATGTTTTTTCCATATTACCTACAAATATTGGTTAAATATTATCTAATAATATTTAAATAACATTTTGTAAATCTTGACAGCGTAATATTATCTGAAAATGTCAATGATATGTTTTTTCCATATTACCTACAAATATTGGTTAAATATTACCTAATAATATTTAAATAACATTTTGTAAATCTTGACAGCGTAATATTATCTGAAAATGTCAATGATATGTTTTTTCAATATTACCTGCAAATGTTGGTTAAATATTATGTAATAATATTTAAATAACATTTTGTAAATCTCAACACCGTAATATTATACAAAAATGTCTGAGTGATATTGCTTAAATATTACCTTTTAATATTAATTTCATATTGGTTATTAATATTTAAATAATATTTGGTTTACCTTATCGTAGTAATATTTTGAAAAAAGATGTAAGTAATATTTTTCTGATATTTCAAACTAATATTTGTCATGCAGCAGCGCGTAATATTTAGGTAATATTTTCTACAACTTTGGTTGATAATATTCTGGAAAAATATTCTATTAACGATGACTTAATATTACTTACAAATATTTGCTATACAGCAAGTTTAAATATTAGTTTAATATATGTTATATTATAATAATATTTCAAGTTCACAAATATTATAATGATATTTGATTCATATAATAGCAATATTTTGTGCTACCTGGGCATCTGTGGGTAATCTTGGCTCTCGACCATACAATAACATAAACGGAGAAAATTTTGTAGTTTCTTGCCTCGCTACATTATAAGCGAATGTAACATTTATTAACATCGTATCCCAATCTGTTTGATTTGAATTTGTGTACTTGCTAAGCATATTGATAATCGTACCATATTCCCTTTCGACTAAACCGTTGCATTGTGCATGATATGCAGTAGTAAATCTACTATCTACTCCCATAATTTTTAACAATTCTTTTACTATCTGAGAATGAAAAACTTTTCCCTGGTCAGATAATAAATATTTTGGACTTCCGTGTCGACATATAATTTGTTCTAAAATGAATGATGCTACGGGTCCAGCCTTACCATTTGGTAATGCCCTTGTTTCACAGTATCTTGTGGCGTAATCAATTGCTACTACTATCGTAGTTTTCCCTCGTGCAGTTCTATGCAAAGGTCCAACTAAGTCTATTCCTACTTTTTCGAAAGGTAATCCTATCGAAATAGGTTGCAACAAACCGGCTGGTTTTTTGGTACTGCCTTTGCGGGCTTGACAAGTTCCACAACCAGTTACGTAGACTTGCACATTCTTCAAAAGACCATCCCAATAATACCTTGATTTAATATTATGATAAGTTTTTGTAATACCTAAATGTCCTGCTAACGGTGCGTCATGATTATTATATAAAATTTCATATTTTAGAGAATCTGGGATTACTAAAAGATTTTGTGACCCTTGTCAATTTATATTTTTCTTGTATAATACTCCATCTATTAATTTCAATGGTTTTGCTCTTTTTAGTTCACCAATTGTTAGTGTAGAGTCATTTTTATTTTCTAATGCCAAGAAAAGTTTGGATAATTGATTATCTTGACGTTGCAGGTCTGCAATATCATTGGGCAACATTATGAAAGTTGGAACAAATTCTGCTTGAATTTCGTCAAGTTCTGTGGCTGGTCTACATGGATTACGGGACAACGCATCCACATCTTTATTCAAGGCCCCTAACTTATGAGACACCCTATATGAGAAATCTTGTAACTTGATCGCCCACCTTGCTAATCTACCTGTGATATCTCGTGACCTCTGGATCCAACATAAACAATGATGATCGGTAACTATATTAATATGTTTTCCAAATACATAAGGTCTTAGCTGAGTTAAGCTCCAAATGGCTGTCAAAGCTTCAAGCTCGGATATTGAATAATTTTTTTCTGCTTTTGTAAGCCCTCTTGATATAAATGCAATTGGAAAAAATTCTCCATCAAAATTTTGTAAAAGGATAGCTCCTAATCCCTCTCTGCTAGCGTCTATTCTTAACTCTGTTTCTAATTCAGGGTTAAAATGATGCAAAATTGGTGCAGATGATAACTTACTTTTTAAAGTATCAAATGCCTTTTGCTGCTCTTCCTCCCACGTAAACTTAATTGAAGGTTTAGTGAGATCGTACAACGGTTGTGCTATTCTTGCAAACTTTTCTACATGCTTCCTATAATAATTACACATCCCTAAAAATGATTGTACTTTTTTAGTAGTATTTGGTGTTGGAAATTCAGTTATTGCCTGAATTTTACTATCATTAGGTAGAATACCTTGTGAATTTACTTTATGTCCTAAAATAATCAGTTCCGTTTTTGCATAATTACATTTACTGGGTTTCAAAGTTAAATTATGCTGTCTTAATCGTTTAAACACATTTCTGAGTCCAAGTAAGTGTTCTTTAAATGTATTTGAAAATACTAAAATATCATCCATGTATACTAAAATTTCTTTAAATTTTAAACCTTTCAGTACTCGATCTGCCATATTTTGGAAAGTCCGTGGAGCATTTGTTAATCCGAAACTCATTACGTTGAATTCATAAAGTCCATCAGGAGATACAAATGCTGTCTTTTCTCTATGATTTGGATGTACCCCAATTTGGAAGTATCCAGAATACATATCTAAAGATGAGAAATAACAAGCACCACTCAAATAGCTGAGTAAATCTTCTATGACTGGCAAAGGGTAATTATATTTTTTTGTTACTGCATTTAATTTGCGATAATCTATACAGAATCTAAATGAATTGTCTTTCTTTTTGATTAACACAATAGGTGAAGCCCATTCACTTTGAGAGTCTCTTATTATATTATATTTCAGCATTTCGTCAATTTGTTCCTGTATTATTTGTCTTTCTTTATGTGATACTTTATAAGGTTTAGATTTTATTGGTTCAGAACCTTCGGTTATTATTTCGTGCTGTACTAAATCAGTGAAACCCATTTCCGGAAAGTTATCTGCGAAGATATCTTTATATTCGTCTAACAATTTTTCTAATTGTTCTCGTTGGTTTATATTCAATTCAGGGTTTATATTATGCTTTCTTGAATTGGGTTCAGCATATACATCTAGTGTTGATAATAATATTGAATTATTTAATGACTCGATTTTTTCTAGATATCCTAAAGCTGTTCCTGCAAATAATCTTACATTATTTGTATTTTTTGAACATAATTCAATTTGCCAATTATTTATACTGTTTTGAGTATAATTTATTGGGATTAATTTGTTTTTGTGTAACAAATTGTCTCGTAAATATACTTCAAAGTTACTTTTTCGTAATTTATTTTTATCTAATAATTGTAAATATACAATTTTTTGTTCGTTCGGTTTTATTTCTATATCGTCGATTAAAACCAATTTATGTAAATTGTTTGGTTCACTTGACACTTCTATTTCATCTAAAAAATTATTAAAAATTGGTTTATTATTTATATTTGCTTGCCAAAGGTCCCTGATGCTAGATTTATGAAAACTAATGCAAACTGAATTTACTGTGTTATTATTTAAAATAATAGTAGAATTTTGAAAATTAATTTCACTTTTATGTTTCAGCAAAAATTTCATTCCTAAAATCAAAGGCTTTGGAGAAGACTCAATTATTACTGCTTTAATGGTGGTTTTCCAATTTTGAACAGTTAACTCGAAAGTTGTCGTTCCAAGGACTGGTAATTTATGATCTCCAGCAGTTAACAAACAAGATATTCCTACTGCATTTTCTACTTTACGTACAAAATCTTTTTGTATAACATTTTCAACTGATCCTGTTTCTATAATAATTTCTACTTCTGTGTTATTAATATAGCCTAGAATAATTAAAATTTGTAAATAATTTCTTATATCAGGGAGCCCTTGTTTTTGATTGTGGACAGCTTCGTGGCTCAGTACCGTGGCTGTCCGTTGCCATTTCCCAAATCACTATTCCTACCAAAATTTTGTGGTTTTCCTCTAGTATTATCGCCTCTGTTAAAATTTTGACCTCGTGGTTGTCTATTTTTTGAATTTGTATAAACACCAACATTTATTTGACATGCTCTTATGGTATGCCCCACTTTTCCACATTTAAAACAAATTGGTTGCGCATTTAATGTACGAGATGGACCGCGATATGTAAATTCTCCTCTCAAATTCTGATTTGAAAATGCTCCTCTCGAACGAGGATATCTATTAAAACGATCAAAATTTTGATATTGGCTTTGATTTAATGTTCTATCAAAAGCTCGAGAATTATTATAATTTACTGAAGTTCCTTGATACGGTACCACATCAGTAACTAATAATGTAGAATCCGTAGTTTGTAATTTTGACAGTTCCTGACGTTTTTTAGCATCACTAATTTTTAAAACCAATTTTTTCAGTTTTTCTAATGTCATCTCGTCTTCTGTCAATACTGAATATAAGTACTGATTGCATGAATGTAAACCTGACTCGAAATATTCAATTATATCTGCTTCGGACATATTTTCGTCTAAATTGTAACAAATGTCCAATATTTCGTATAAATAGCTACTTATGTCCTCAAACTCGCCTTGTTTATTAGATCGTAATTTGAATTTTAATTCTCGATTTATGGAACCTCCTGAAAATTCTTTCAAGAAATGACTTTTAACAGTTCCCCAAGTAAAATCTTTGTGGACAGGGTTTATTCTGAATTTTTCGTACCAAATTGCTGCAGGTCCTACTAAAAATGATCCAAAAAAGAATAATTTGTTTTTTTCGTTCCACGAGTTCGCTGCCGCTGCTCTTTCATAAGTATTTAAAAATTTTGCAGGATTTTTGTCTTTACTTGGATTAAAAGTCTCGGGACTAAGAAACTTAGGTAGAATGGGATTTGCTAATGTTTGAAAAGCTTCGGTGATTGTAACATCTCCCATCGTGATTAAATTTGAGTTGTTCGGGACAATAGTTATAGGATTTTCTGTATTTATAAGAAAATCTTGAAATATTCCTTTAGGTTTAAAAACAGATGATGATGTAGAAGCCTCTTTATAATCAAATTTATATAAATTTTTGTTTTGTAGTATGTTTGAATACTCCGGAATTAATTTATAGGGTTTTCTACTAGTTTGTTTATGTAATCTTTCTAAATCAAAAAGTAAACTAAAATTTTCTATTTCTGGGCAGTGGTTTCTTTATCTATTTGCGATTTTGGCACTATAGTAGTGTTAAAATTTTCTATTTCAGAGTCTACTTGTGATGAATCTTTGTTAAATTTTTCTTTTTCTGATTCGCTCGAATCTTTATCAGATATATCTGGTTTTAAATTTTTATCAGATATTTTTAATTGTACTGAATCGTTGTCAGATAATTTTTCATTAGGTTTTAATCTAATTTTATCATATGTGAATTTTTCAAGAACTTGTTCTTTTGCATTGTCTAAATTTATTGGAACAGATATAGGTAGGGTTTTTACACTTTTTGTATTTTTCCCATCAACTTTACATACAATTGTATCTTCGTATTCATAAAATGAAAAAGATTTATCCAAATTTAGTTTTTGGGTTTCAATTTCTTGTATTTTTAATTCCTCGGTAACATTTGCTGTTAATTCCGAACTATTATGTTTTGGTTTGAAATCTGACGAATAATTTGAAACAGAATCCTAACTTTTCTCTTTGTTTGATTTCAGAAGATTCTTGAATTGGTTGCTCTGATAATTTATTTTTTAAGCTTCTTAAATTTATATCATGTTTTGGCCTAGGTTTTCTTTTGTGTTCATCCCCAGACATTATTATACCTGAGATTGCAATTCATAATTGAATATTTACTCATAATTCAACAATAAATTTAATTTGACTTCTATTTGTAGCTTGCGAAGAATACTTTTAGCAAATATTTAATAATCAATGCTAGTTAATGATATAAAGGCATCTCTTATCATGCTAAGATGTCCTTAAATAATCAACCTTAATCGATTAAATCTCAAATTTCATTTAACATTGATATTCTAACCAAGCTAGCATTTTACGGTTTCTTGAACGCAAGAAAAATAAATATTTCAATCTAAGGAATGCAAACGGCACCCTCCACCAAGTTGTCACGTTAGGGGGTTCGTTTGATTCATATTAGATGAACCAAACATCGTAGCACGTGACTATGTCCGTAGATGAAACACAACTCGAAATACACAACAATATATTTGAATAACCTTTTACATGTTTGCCTAAGACTAATACATTTACTTACATGACTAACAACACTTCATACCAAACCCACATTATGTTTAAGTAATGAGAGTATGGATGTTTCTAGACTTGTAGATGAAAGCAGCTTGCTGGATTGGGGTTGATTGTCGACTGCCTTTGTACCAGCAAGTTCGAACCCTTTTATACTCTGTGTTGCAGAGTGGTTTTATTAATAATCAATATATGCATTGCAGATGCATTTGAGACCCAGTTTTAGGCTGTAATTAGACCAATCAATACTATGTGTAATTGTTCCAAAACAGTGCAACAAAGAAGGAATGCGTACAACCCTAGATGCCTAAAATAGATAATCAATACTCCTGAATTGTACCGCATTGCGACACATTTTAATATGTTTAATTACTTTTGATAATTAATATTAAGTATTCTAAATAAGACTAAGTCATTATTATGACAATATGCAAAGTTTTGACTGGAGGACCGATGCATCCAATTACGCCAATTACTCCAGCAATTAAAACGTAAAATTAAAAAATGACATACCGTCTGTGTCAAGACAAATTAAATGTGGGCCGGAGGGAAAATACATTTTTGGTATAAGTGGCGCTTAACGTGTTAAAAAACTTTTAGTTTTAGACGAATACAAAATAAAATTGGATTCTTCTAAATTCTTACTAGATTTAGACTAATAATTAAGTGTATAAACATTGCAATCTGCATAATGATAGTTACATGTGAGATTGTAATTCAGAATATATTTATTTCATTTTACTTGCATAATGCAATTCAAATATTCAACACAAATTAATTCAATCAATATCGTAGCAAACGTTTCATGAAACTCTACAATGAAATTTTAAATTCAATAACTTTACTGAATGTAAATTAATAATTAAGTCTATAAACATTGCAATGTTGAAGTTACGTATAAAATATAATAAACGTGAAATTTCAGAATATATTTATTCCTTTGTACATGCATAATGTATTATATAATTGAAATAATTGAAAGAAATTTTTTCAATTAATTTCTTGGCAAATATTTCATCAAACTTGACAATAATTTTTAAAAAAACTTTCGGATTTAGATGAATACAAAATAAAATCACATTCTTTTAAATTTAATAAAGCTAGGCCTAATTGTACTTGTCCATAATATACATGTTTTTTCCTTAAGCTAAAATTTTCACCCACGGACTGAATGTATTTGTATGACTTTCCAAATTCTGTGGCATCTTCTGTTATACCTGTAATATAAATGCTCTTTAATATTTTATGCACCTCTAGAATAAAATTGTTACCTACCTGAATAAGGACATTTTATTTCAATTAACTTTATGGCCATTTCTCATTACTACTGCATCTGGCGAGAATCCCAACCAAGGATACAAATGTGATATAAAAAACCTAATTCCACGACATCACAGTCTGCACCGCAAGTTTGTTTGTATTTAAACAAACCAAATTTTTCATATTTCTTGCCATGTTCCGTATACACACATTTAAACGGTTTTGGGAAAAAAATCACTTTGCTTTTTTCTCCCAGTCTGATCTACTATAAGTATATATAGTATAACATGTGGAACCTACAAATACATTTTCACATAACTTTTTCTAAATACCTATAACATTTTAAAAAACTGATTCGGCACTTTCAGCTAGGCAGTATTTAACATTCATATTAAATTCTTAATTTTACTATATTTTGTTAACGTAGCTGTAATCCTTAATTGCCTTAATTCCTTCCACTTATCGGAGCCTTGACTTACTGCGATTACAGCTTGTCGATTTTGCATTGACAACATTTTCAACAAGTCGTTGCAACATGGCTTTAAACTTAGGTTATCCATGCTAATGTTGATTTTCGCAAAGAAAGTTTTCTGCATTTTCAACTATATTTTGTATGGGCCCGCTCAAAGCATCCACACGTCTTTGTATGGTAGTAGTTGTACTACTACTACTACCACCAGATATCCCGTCATCGTATCTACTTGCATTTCCACCACAAGTTTTTGAGCTGAAATGTAATTGAAAGGTAGATTCTAAAGTTACGTTGTTTCTAGTGTATTAACTTACAAATGCTTATATAAAATCGAATTTGGTTGATTTTCTCTTAATATTGTCACGATATGAAATTGGGAGACTCTAAAGAATTAAATTAACTAAATTATTTATGTATTATTTCCAAAGCTTTGAACAAAGTACTGGAATTGTACAATATGAATCATGTTCAACCTTGTGTTACTCAGACCACAGGCAGCTCTCTGCATCTATTAATAAATAAATCAATAACCAGCAAACCTATATAAGCTGCAGCCTAGAAGGGCTGTGGACATTCAAAGATATTCAGACATTCATTCTTATATGGGCTTGCTACGTCTTTAGTCCATATTCGCGTTGTTTCACTAAAAGTATTCATGATTTAATATTTAGAGTCTCTACTTACCATCCTTTAATACTGTGTAACTCAAATCAAGGGTTCACAGTTTAAAATGGGGTTTGTTTGTTGTAAAGTGTATGATCATGTAAGTGTACTTAATATTTAATTTAATATATATTGTTGTGTGGTTGTGTGTTTTCTTCAGACACAATTACTTATGGGTTAATAAAACCGATAACGTAATATTTGGTGGAGGCGCCGTAATGGCTCGATGGTTTATTTATTCCATTTATTTAATTTTAATAAAAATGTAACTTGACTTGTGGCTATTAATCGAAAGAAAAGGATCACTGAGTTTTGGGTTTAGATTTATAGTCTAACGATTTCTCACATCAGCTTTTGATTAATATGTACTTTTTAGTTTCAAGTTGGGTGCATAATGAAAAATGCTAGCTTGGTTAGAATTCTATTTGTTAACTAAAGTTTGTAATTGGATCAATTAAGGTTGATTATTTAAGGATGTCTTAGCATGATGTAAGAGATCTTTATTTCATTAACTAGCGTTGATTGTTAAGAATTTGCCATCTGTTCTTCGCAAGCTAGTAGTCAAAGTTGAAAACATTTTTGTTGTTAAACATTCAAAGAGTGAATAAATAATTATGAGTCGATTCCAAGTACCATGTCTGGAGATAAACACAAGAAATCCAACCCTAGGCATGACAAAAATTTAAGAAGTTGTAAAAATAAACCACAAAAATCAGTTAAAACAGAATTATTTCAACCTCGACCTCGAAAAGAGTAAGTTCTGTTCCAAATCTTACTGTAGAATTTAATCCGGAACATAATAGTTCAGAATTAGCAACAAATATTGCTAAAGAGTCAAAATTTAAAGAAGAAAAAACTAAAAAACCAGAATTAAATAAATCACACTCATTTTCCGAGTACGGGGATTCAAGGAATATTACTCCTGAAAAAAGTAGTAGAAAAATAAAGCCGAAAAAAAAAACACCAGAAAGTACATCTAGTATAATATCAGTAAAATCGAGTTCTTCAGAAAAAGAGAGTTTTAGGAAAAAACTTATCAGAATCAAATTCAGATTTTGATACTTTTAGTAATACAGTAGTAGGAAAAATAACTCCTGAAACTCGAGAACAAAGTGTTCAAGAACCAGATTTTAATTTATCTTTTTTAATTGGTCAAATTTCAAGTGGTGTAGAAAATTTAGAACAACCTGAAGTTCCACAAGAAAATTTAATAATAAAAAATAAAAATTTATATCAAACTGATTTTCAACAAACATCCACATTAGTAAAAAGTCCTGTTATTATAGTAAATAAAATGGCAGACATAACTATTAGTCAAGCTTTTGAAACACCGTCAGCCGCAACTTTGCCAAAATTTATTAGCCCAGAGACTTTCAATCTGGTTACAGACAAAAATTCAGCAACATTTCTAAAGAATTATGAGCGGGCAGCAGCAGTAAATTCATGGAGTGAAAAATAGTTATTTATTGTACAAGATGATAAAATTGCACTTTATCTTCGAGAGCGATTTTAGCGTCGAGGCGTCAGCTGAGACGCTAATAAGCATCTCTAAAGAAGAAGAATTTTAAACCAATATAATCTATCAATTTTTATTAATTATTCAAACATAGAAAGGCTTGGTTATAAGTAATCCCGGGGAATATGAGACATTGCAAACTGTTTGTAATAATCGAAATTCTATTGACAAAACTTGTTAGGGAATACAAAGAATTCGGTTTATGCGATTTTGTAGTTCTGTACAAGTAATACAGTTCAATAATTTTTACTTCAGAGAACATTCCAATTATGGAAGACACACCTAGTTGAGTGTGTAAAATGAAAAAACTAAGGAAATAGTAGAAATGATAATTGCTGTTAAAATATAAACAAATACAAGAGATTAAAGAAAAATTATAGGAATTATAGAAGAAAAATAAAATTAAGCATACTTTGGATAAGTATATGCTACAATGTATTAAAATATAAAATGTAAAACCAATCAGGTAGTGGGAGTGCAAAGTGCATAAATGAAACTGTTCATTGATAAATAATACAAGATGCAAGCATTTGCACTCTTCTTAGTATGCAGACTGCATAAGAACCACATTGCTAGCTGATTTCTAACAATTAAAGCAATTAAAGTCCTTATCAATTTCCGGCGTGCGGACATTGAGAGGCATTTCATGAGTCATAAGTTTATAAGTTGAATAATTATATACAGCTTACCTTAAAAATGTGGACCAAATACAAAGATGAATTAGACTTTTCAAATTGAAAAAATTGTGTTCTAAAACTATGTATTAATTGGAATTTTTTATAGGTGCTTCCAGTGGTTTAATGGAATTGAATGAATTAGTCCATATAATTTGGAACCTGTACGAAAAAACAAACACATAAATTTGAAGTCAAGAAAAAATAAATTTCATATTTTCATATAAATGGTTATTTATTTCATATTTCAGAAAATTTGATTTTTCTCGCGTCAAAAATCCTGCGAACAAAAACAATAAAATGTATGAAATTTAAAATTGAACAACCTTAAAATTTGCAATAATCATTTTCAAAACGCTGTCAAAATTTTCATTAAGTTTGTTTCTCTATGAATCAATATCAAAAAAAATTGATAATAGAAAAAATTTTGACCATTCAGCAATAACCACAGAGACAACACAAGTGTAGTTATATTACGCATCAAACTGTTTTGGAACTAAATCAAAAATAAAAAAAATTTGTAATAAAAAATATTGGAAATTTAGAAAATTTATTGCAAAATTAATTTAATTAAATAAGTCAAAACAAATATGTTTTGTACAAATTGTTTTAAAATATATGAAAATTGTTTTGCAAAAAATTGTAATATTTCTCTACGAGTCAACTTGACAAATGACAAAGATTCATGTAATCCAAAGCAACCTTTAAATTTAATTTATCAAAAATAAAATTTGCAAAATCAAGACATACAGGGAAATGAGATTAGTTCCTGTGATCAAATCGATTGCCGAATTAGAAATTATTTAGGGACACAGTTAAAAAATAATGATGCATTTGTACAATTAAGAACTAAGTTACACTTTCAGTTGAAAAAGAATTTACGTTTCTCGCATAATAAATTAAGTATTTGAAGTAATTCGTTCATGATCATCAAAACAATTACACATGCATTGTAAAATTACAACTGTTTTGAGAAATAAACATCAAATTAAGTCAAATAAAGTCAAAAATATGTTTACCTGGAAAATTTACAAGAGTTTTAACTTAAGAGTCCACAACTCTCATTTAATCTCTTCGTAAACACCTGTTTTATAATGAAAACAGAGTAAATCCATAGTAACAGAAAAAATGTGACAACAAAATATGACGTTTTTCCTAGATTTGTTGGATAACCTCATATTTTATGAATACAAGCTACACGCTTTTTATTCATTTGATTCTAGCTTTTATTCCATATAGTATCAAGTGAAAATAGAAAACACAACATTATAGTAAAATTTTCTTTCTAACTTTTGTTAAATTTTGTGATAAAGATTTACATTAATCAAATTATTTTATTGATTAGTAATTAAAAGATCAAATGCAAACATCATATTCTTTTATCTAATTTCACTTGAAAACTCAAAATGATTTAAGTTTAAGTTTGTACATAACCTCAAACTTGTGAGGCACGTTGATACGTATGATTAATTAAAAATATTAAGAACTGAATTAAATTTGGGTATAATAATTATTTACTACATACTTACAAAATGTTTGAACATGTTTTACATAAAATCAGAATTTAAAAACTTGTTTTTTATTAAATTCTAAGAAACAAGTTACAAACTTCATAAATTATTTTAAATTTATTAATAGTTAGATTGTAAGCGTTTTTATGTACTAACTTACTGTTTACATAAAGCTTTTAACTTGCAATTTCACTGCATTTCTAAATCATAGGAACAACATTTAACTAAAGAAAACACTGACATTTTTTATTAACTGACAATACGTACGTGTCACAAATTTCCAGCGGTAGTATAAAGCTGCGATCAGCAGTAATAAACATTGAACATACTACTCCTCCTCATTATCCCCCGCATGGTTCAATTCCACGATGTTGGAATACTGGAAGGCAACGCGGAAAAAATTTCCGTCCGCCGTTACCATACTCTCCACACAGTCGGCGGGGACATTAATACCAAAGGTGTTGTATTGGCCATTTTCAAATATGAACAGGTAAACAGTCCCAAGACCCAGCGCCGTAGACAACATGGTCTGGACGAGGGTCAGGCGGTAACCCCTGTGCACCCATATGGTTTCCAGTAGTACCTCTCCATGCACCTCTGACGAAGTCAAAAATGCAAATAATAAATATGTGTTTGAAACCTAAAACAAAGTCAAATCACAAAAATAAATACTCACGAATAGCTGGCAGCAATCCTGGTCCAATGGGAGGAACGAAACTCTCCAATCCATCCATAATATAGAGATCAAAAGTTCGACTGTAGAACAATTGCATCGCAGAGCGATCTTTTCAAAATTTTGCAAATTCTGCAAAATCACGAATATGCGCGTTGAACCATCACAATTTGAATTTAATACTTTGATAAATATACTGTAAAAGATATATAGGTTCTCAACAGAATGAATTTAAAATGAATTATCAACATAATAATTTTAAGAAGTTGATTTATAATGTTACAAATGTTTTTGTAAATTGTATTTGTAAAAACAGATAATGGTACTCACAAGCAACTTAGAGTTGTAGACATCTATACGCCATCTACTCCTCAGCAAGCAGTCATCGTCATACACTTATAAATATAGATACCGCACAAATCCATGAATTTCTATTGTTTGTTCTGAATACACCGAAAACATCGTTAGGTGACCGTACTCACAAATGGAAATATATAACCCTCAAAAATATTTTTGTGATCAAAAACAACCTTTGAATTTAGCTTATCACCACGAAATTTCTGAAGTAGAATTGTATCGTGTGTCACAAACAATTCCAAAAATTTGTGATAAACGTATAACTGAAATTAATCATCCAATATGGACACAATTAATCACAACCAACGCTGGTTATTCACGATTCCGAAATACGAAGTACTCACAATAGTGTGTAATAATTCGAATTCAAAAGACATCATTCTTTCCGGAATTGGAAAAATTAATTTATCTCGTTATTGTAAAGCATCCTCAAAATCTACAATTTTGATACCCAAAGTTGATATTATGCAGTCTGAGTTAACCATGGAATATGTGCCAAAAATTAACCTACAATTCAACGATTCAAACTTTGAAAATATACGACTAGCCATTCCACACTTAAATTTGAGTGCTGGATATAAAACAGTCATTCACACGTTAAATGATTTACAAAGTGTAAATAACAAATTAAATGACATTGAAAAAATTTCATCGAACCTTGCAAACACAAAATTTACAGGGTCGAAAATCGACAAATTTTTTTATACAACCTACGTACTAATGGCAATAATAATTCTAACGTTAGGCTTGGCTATAGTACGATGTGCATTAAAACAAAAATGTTTTAAGACCAACGATCAAATTAATAAAACTTTCAATACCAAAAAATTTGCAAAAGAGCTAAGAATTTTAAATTCAAATGCAGGAAAACATCATTATAACTCTCCACAAACACCAAAAATGAGTTTTACGTTGGAAACACTTTAAATAAACCTTGAAAAAAAATATAACGTTTTTCCTATAATTGTTGGATAATCTCATATTTTATAAATAAAAAGCAAATCTTTTTATTTTACATTGTACAAGTGGAAGTAGCAAAAAAGTTGAGAACATTAAGTCAACTTTCACAATTTATGTAGAATTTTGTGAGAAAAATTTAACATAACTAACTTTAGCAATAATTGGAAAATTACATGCTAATTTTACATACTTTTAGCTAATTTCACTTCGAACCATATAAATACTCTATGTGTGTAGTAGTACAAGCAGTTAATAATCTCATTTATATGTTAACCAAAAAATTTGTAAAATCTAATCATTTGTAATGATTTAGAAAAAAAACATTATAGAGAATAGAGTAAACAACCTGTTCATTGTAACTTAGATAGTAATTAATTATAACATGAACAACATAGAAATTAAGGAATTTGAAAATTGTTGCTGAACTTAGAAAAACTGCTACTCAATTCATGTTGCTATAAGTTTTAAACTTTTTACAGTAAGTGTCAAATATGTTAAAGTGTATTCACGCTAGGTGATAACCTTATTAATCAAAATATTACTACTTCCCTTATATTTAAAGCTTACAGAAGTGTAAAATCACACAAAACTTAGTAACAGCAGTACAAGGCACGTTAACACCGGCCATCTTAAACACTTGATGCGTCACTTTAAGTCACGTGAGCATGTTTCTAACATTCAAAGAATAGTTTTTACCTTAGTACCATAGAAGCGGCAAATGTTAAAACATTTACAGACCAAATTTGACCTAAATAAATTCCGAAAAATCTCAATACACATTTTTAATAACAAATCAATCAAACTATACAATTATAAATCTAAATACTGCAACACCTCTTCCATATTGAAATTGTACAAAAAATCTCCTGGGGTGGGGGGAGAAGGAGGATCTACCGGAACTCCAAGCGGACCATCGTCCTCTTCTTCCATGTAATAAAAGTCAACCCGGAAGAATGGACCTTCCATACTTATTATTACCTCCACCAAAGTTATCTCGACGTTGATCCCAAGTACCCCATGGTGTCCAGTAGCGGGTAGTATAACAAAAATACATCCAGGGCCGATGCGGGTGGTCACCTGAGACATGATGAGGGCGAGTGGATACCCTTGTCTCACCCACACTGTTTCCAGGTCCCTTCCTTGTAATAACTCTGGAATAATACAATATACGTTAGGATTTCCACACCAAACAAAAGAGAGAAAAATAAAAACGAAAAAAGAAATTTTTACATTTACACAAATATACCAAAAATACAATACTTACGCACTCCGGGGAGCAACCCTGGCTCCAAGGGGGATGCTGTGTGCAGCACCTCTTGCGTTTGAGTAAGGTTCAAATTGGGATTCATAACAACGACAACCAAACAATGAATGTGACATCTTGCTCCCGCGAAAGCTTTTAAAAGAAATTCTTGCCAACACAGCAAAATCACAGAAGATTACCCCGCAACTTTAATGTAAACAATCTTGTCATTTAAATAATTGTATTTTTGAAAATACGCAAAATTTTCAGCGAAATGGTCTTTAAACGTTTATGATAAAATGTTATATTAGAAATTAAGATATTGAAAACTTGAAATATTTTGTAATTTTATGTAAAATAGCAAAATATCAATTTATTTAAAATAATGTATGTACTTGCGCCATGTGGAATGAAACTATGGAACTAGAATCACAAATGGTAGAAAACTGCTGAACCACATTACACACACCAACAGCATCGGTCGAGGTCATCGGTAGGTGACTTCGCTTACAAATGAAATCACGACGCGTTGCATAAGCAACACAGTCACTAAACAGTGATGTTTCAAGCCACTACAGTGTGCGTCAAATGCGTAAACTAGTGGAGTGTTTTATTTAAACTAAAGTTTCGTGTAATGTTGTAAATACACAACTGCTTATAAAATTAGTAAACTTATATAAATGTTATTTTAGCTATAATATTATAACCATTTCATGTATCAAGTATCTTATATAATATTATGTATTGACCATTTTAACGTATATATGTAGATTTTTAGTAATCCTTGTGTAGATTAAGCTTCACCATCTCAAAAGATGGATTTCGCTTGGTTTGCAGGGGAAGATGTGTCATAATATGACTTAGTCTTATTTAGAATATTTAATATTAATTATCAAAAGTAATTAAACATATTAAAATGTGTCGCAATGCGGTACAATTCAGGAGTATTGATTTAGTCATATAATAATCTATTTTAAGAATCTAGGGTTGTATGCATTCTTTCCTTGTTGCACTTTTGGGGAACAATTACACATACTATTGATTTGTCTAATTATAGCCTAAAATCTGGGTCTCAAATGCATCTGCAATGCACATATTGATTATTAATAAAACTCCCTAACTGCTCTGCATCACAGAGTATAAAAGGGCTAAAGCTTACTGATACGACGACAGTCGACGATCCACTCCAATCCAGCAAGCAGCTTTCATCTACAATTCTAGAAACATCCATACTCTCATTACTTAAACATAATGTGGGTTTGGTATGAAGTGTTGTTAGTCATGTAGGTAATTGTATTAGTCTTAAGCAATCATGTAAAAGGTTATTCAAATATATTGTTGTGTATTTCGAGTTGTGTTTCATCTACGGACATAGTCACATGCTACGATGTTTGGTTCATCTAATATGAACCAAACGAACCCCCTAACGTGATAATATGTGATCATTAATGCAAATAAAGGTAAGAATCTTTATGATATATTATATTCTTTTAAACAGCTACCGGGTAAAGCAAATGAAAATAATCTAATAACTATTTTAATGAATCATAATAATAATTTTATATAGGTACTGAAATCAAATATGATAATCCTATGGCTTCCCGATATGACTAAAAATAATTTGTTACAGAAAACTTGCCTTTTAAGTTTTAGGAATTTCAAATCTTGAATTAAGATATTCCAATTTTTTGCTCTATAAATAATGGGTTCGAGAAAAATTAAATGTCTGGATTTAGTGGCAAATTTAGAATATGATATTGGTGTTTCGAGAGAAGAAAATATTGGGCCTAGAGATGGAATAACATTAACTCTACGTGATGACACTAATAAGCTCAGTTTATACTTATCAGAAAAAGATTGGAATTTGTCTTCAATTTGTGTTTTGGATTTGTTCAATACTGTTTCGTACTTAATTGAAAAAGATATAACATTCAACCTCAAACGAGATGTTTTTTGTTTTAGATCTGATGGTACCATGTCCACAAGTATTATTTCAATATTTGAAATAGAAGATTTTAAATATTTTAAACTGAATTCGCATCTTTAGATTCCTCGTGAGATTAAATTTTATTATTGTCTATTAAATGGAAAAATACTTGAAAAAATGATTTTTATTTTTATTTTATAAAATTCGGATTGGATTATCTTTAAGTAAATTATTATTTAGTGCATCTGGATTATCTTCTTTAGCTCTACCTTCACTGGTTTGTTTATCTCTTGGTGCTGGGGTAATAGAAATCTTGGATAAGAGATTAAAAATATCAGAAAGAATTGAAGAATATAAGTTAATTTATAAATTTTATAGACAGTTATTGCATTTATACAAGGCTGGTGAAATAGATGAGAAAGAAATAAATTTACGTGAAGAAGAATTTATTAGTAATAAATAATAACTATTTTCAAAAAAAAAATATTTAGAACAAGTTCGTTTAAATTGTAAATGAAAATTCGTGTCAGAACTCTATCATATAAATGAAGCTTAGAACTGGATTAGAAAATAAGATGTATACTATTATAATATTTACTTCAGTATCTCCTTTTTTAGTTGCTGGGTCCGATAATGGGGCTTCGCTGAGTTTTAATCAATCAGTTATCAATTATTTAGAACAATATTGTCACAAGCCAGAATGCACAGTAAGAAACAAATTCATATTTGAAAGTATTATTCTAAAACATTTCTAAATTTCATACAAATGTTACATAAATGAACACAATTCTTATCAGAGGAAGTTAAATATTAAATCGGTCATAAAATGTTAATAGGTTTTGCAATACAAAGCCAAGGTTACCATTGTATAGGAACACACGTGTTGTTAATCTGTTCACATGATGTGATTTTCTATATATAAGGGAAACCAGCACATTGGCAGGGGAGTTAGAATCAGAATTGCAAACAGTTAGAGTCAGTTGCAGTCCCAGACTAGATTCAACATTCAGCATTAGAATCAGATGGCATTCTGGTGGTGACAAGTCCGTCATCATGAACCTTTTACATTCCGTAATGTAAGTAAAATTATAAGTTATTTTGTTGAACAATATTGTCCTGTTAGAAATTATTTTAATATATTAATATTAGAAATGGTTTGGTTATTTATTTGGGGTTGTGTCCAGACATTGAGCATGGTTTGATTTATTAAGTATAAATCGGATCGTGACAAAATCCGGAATCATTGACTACGCTCGCATTAAATATAACAGAAATTCTAAGTAACATTAAAGAAAAACCACTGGAAACTATTTCCCAAAATAAAAATTTATTTCAAACAAGTGAGTCTACAGATATTACAACATTCACTGAAAATCCTTTGGTTAAGTATAGTTCTGATAGGGAATTACAGCCAGAACAAATTAATAAAAATAAAAATCTTTATACGATTTAGATACTTTCGAAATATTACAAAAACCTAATAATTTGTCAGTTTCACAAAATTTCTTTATAATGGCGAATACTACAATAACACAGGCGTTTGAAACAGCAGTTACTCCGTCATTACCTAAATTTATAAGCCCTGAGACATTTAATCCGAAAACGGATAAAAATCCTACTAAATTTTTAAAGAGTTATGAAAGGGCTGCTTCTATTAATTCTTGGACAACCGGGAATAAAATATTTTTTTTTGGTTCATTTTTGCAAGGACCAGCTGCTATATGGTATGAAAAGTTTATAACCAAACCTGAAAATCAAAATCTTACTTGGGATAATGTAAAATCAAGTTTTCTGAATGAATTTTTAGCAGGAGCGGTTAGCAAAGAATTAAAATTTAAATTAATGTCTCGAAAACAATCACAATTCGAAGACATTAATACCTACTTCTATGACATTTTAGATATCTTATAATCTGGATGAAAATATGCCAGAATCAGACATTATTGAGTATTTTGAAAACGGATTACATGAATCGTATCAATATTTTTATTCAGTTCTGACCAAAGAAAAAATGGATTTACAAGAACTTAAAAAACTAGTTCTTAAAATTAGTGATGCTAAGAAACGTGAGCAACTGTCCAAATTACAATCAACAGGAGCACCGTTGCTCGTCATAGAAACCCCCCAGGATAATACACATACCTATTATAACAAAAACCCCAACTTTAGTAATTTTAATCCAAATTTTTCTTCTCGAGGGGGAGCAAGCACTTCCTATCAAGGAAGAGGAGGTCGCGGTAAATTTTTTAATCAAGGAAGAGGTCGTGGGGGATTTGGTAATCCCAGACCCTCAAGAACCCTAAACGCACGACCTATTTGTTTTAGATGTTCTAAGATAGGTCATACGATTGCTACATGTCAAGCTAATTTTCCACCAAATAACCAACGTAATTCTAACAGTAGATATCCACCGAGGCAACAATACGATAGTAGTAATAATAATAATGCAACTTCGGGAAACGGGAGAGGACGGCGCAGTGTTTGAGCCTCCAGCAGCCCGTCCCACAAATATCGCAAAGGCTCCCTGATAATATTAATACATTAAGAGTTTTAACAATTTTAGGTTATATTAGAAACAGTAAAATAGAAATTATAATAGATACAGGATCGGCAGAAAATGTATTAGACAGAAAATATGCATTAAATATGATCACTCCTGTAGGAATTTCTCATTTAATAACTGCAGGTGGATGTAATTTGCCAATCCTTGGAAGTACAGATTTTGTTTTAACACTTCAAAATTGGAAGACCAATGTGAGGGCAGTTGTTATTGATTCTGCACCAAAACCATTAATTCTTGGGATGCGATTTCTGCTAGAAACTAAAAGCAAAATTAATTTTCAAAATTCTACAATCACTTTTAATGATAATACAGCACAAGAAGTTTGTATTACTTTTAGTAAATCTGATGTCAGGGACCTTTGGCGTGCAAATTTACACCATTTTGGAGTTTTTAATAATTTTTTGGATAATATTAATATACCGATAGAACAAAATAAAGTATACAAATTAAATTTGGTACATAATATACAAATACAACCTTATGAAAGAAAAGTGGTAAAGTTACAGTTAAAAACTGATTTAAAAAATTTACAAGATGTTGAATTTGAAATATCCTTAAGAGATAATTTTTTCATGAAAAATAAGTTAACTGTCATAAGTTATAAACAAATAGAAAAAAATAAATGCGAGCTTCAATTGCATTCTCAGGCACATGCCGAAATTCGATTATTCAAAGGGACCACATTAGGGTATTTGCATAAAATGGAGTTACCCAGTAATTCTAAGTTATTATTGACTCTTGATGCTTGCGACTACATAAATGATTGTAATTACAACATAAATCCCGACTTGTCACTAGAGCAAAAAAGACAATTAAAACAATTAATAAAAGAATATGATGACATATTTGCAAGTGAATTTTCACAGCTTGGTTCTACAAATTTAGTGGAACATGAAATTATTACAGAAGATTGTCAACCTATTAAATCAAGACCTTATAAAGTATCTCATAAGGAACGACAAATAATTCAAGATCAAATTGATGAAATGTTAAAATATAATATAATACAAGATTCTCAAAGTGAGTGGGCTTCTCCCATTGTATTAGTTAAAAAGAAAGATTTTGTATCGACTATCGAAAATTAAATGCAGTAACGAAAAAACAAAGTTATCCATTACCCGTAATAGAGGATTTATTAAGTTATTTGGGAGGATCATGTTATTCTTCCTCTTTAGATATGTTTAGTGGTTATTTTCAAATTCGAATCAAAGAAAGCGATCGACCAAAAACTGCTTTTATTTCTCCGGATGGTTTGTATGAATTTAATGTAATGAGCTTTGGATTAACAAACGCTCCAAGAACGTTTCAAAATATGGCGGATAAAGTCTTTTCGGGACTTAAATTTCAAGAACTTATTTTATATATGGACGATATTATAATTTTTTCCAAAACATTTGATGAACATTTGATTCGACTTCGACATGCATTCAATAGGTTGCGACAACATAAATTAACACTGAAACCAAGTAAATGTAGTTATGCAAGAACTGAAATTATTGTTTTAGGACATAAAGTTAATGCTAAAGGTATTTTACCCGATAATACAAAAATACAGGCAATAATGGGATTTCCACAACCCATTAATGTAAAAAAGGTACAATCATTTTTAGGAATGTGTAATTATTATCGCAAACATATTGAAAATTTTGCCAGAATTGCAAGACCACTATATGAAATTACTAAACCTTCCGTGTCCTTTGTTTGGGGGAATGAACAGCAACAAGCATTCACTACCTTAAAAAGTAAATTATCTACAGCACCAGTTTTACATCATTTTGATCCTACTTTGGACACAGAATT
This sequence comes from Ctenicera cuprea, assembly GCA_958336395.1. NCBI lineage: Eukaryota > Metazoa > Arthropoda > Insecta > Coleoptera > Elateridae > Ctenicera > Ctenicera cuprea. The sequence continues at coordinate 49,394 of CATVIB010000483.1, read as the reverse complement.
AAGAATAGATGCTAGTCGTGAGGGATTGGGAGCCATTTTGCTACAAAAATTTGACGATGAATTCTTTCCGATAGCATATATCTCTAGGGGATTACCAAAGCTGAAAAAAAAATTCTATATCTGAATTAGAAGCACTAACTGCTATTTGGAGTCTAACTCAACTACGTCCATATGTTTTCGGAAAACATATTAATATTGTGACGGATCATAATATTGTGACGGATCACCATTGTCTTTGTTGGATCCGTGTAACACGAGACATTACCGGAAGGTTGGCACATTGGGCTCTGAAATTACAAGACTTTAGCTACACTGTAGTGCATAAGAAGGGTATTTTACATAAAGATGTAGATGCATTATCTCGCAATCCGTGTAGACCAGCAACGGACTTGGACGAAATTCAGGCGGAATTCGTTCCAACTTTCGTTATGTTGCCAAATAACATTAGTAATCTACAACGTAAAGAAAAATCGTTACATAACTTTTTCCTAGCTCTAGAAAATAAAGACGATGTAAGACTGTCGATAGGAGACCGAAAAAGGGCTAAAATTTTCAGATTAATAGATGGAATTTTATATAGAATTAATTTTACGTGTATGGGTTCACCTAATCTTTTAGTAATTCCCAATTCATTAAAATATGAAATATTGTATAACCACCATGATACGCCTATGGCAGGACACTTGGGTACAACTAAAACATATCACAAAATTAAATTAAATTATTATTGGCATGGACTTTTAAAAGATGTCAAAAAATATGTAGCTGGGTGTCAGTGTTGTCAAGCACGAAAAGGGGAGACTCGAAAACCTTCAGGGTTATTACAACCAATTTCAGTAGGTCTACCTTTTGAAAAAATTGGAATCGATTTAGTTGGACCACTACATCGTACTACGACAGGTAACACCACGATTGTAGTAGCGATCGATTACGCCACGCGGTATTGTGAAACAAAAGCTTTACCTAGCGGTAAAGTATTACCCGTTGCAACTTTTATATTAGAGCAAATTATTTGTAGACATGGGAGTCCAAAATACTTACTTTCTGATAGAGGGATGGTTTTTCAATCACAAGTAGTAACAGAATTGCTCAGATTTATGGGAGTAGATAGCCGATTTACTACAGGTTATAAACCATCTACAAATGGTCTTTGTGAACGTTTAAATCACACAATTGTGGATATGCTTAGTTTATATACTAATACGAATCAGAACGATTGGGATCAGCATCTTGTTCATGTAACATGGGCATATAATACAGCACGTCAAGAAACCACAAAATTTTCTCCTTTTATGTTGGTATATGGTAGACAGCCTAGGCTTCCTACAGATGTTGAATTAGATACACCTGTTGAAGCATTAAATAGTTTACAGTTGCGGGAACACGCCTTAGCAGCTCGACAATTGGCTGTTCAAAATATTCAAAAACAACAAGGTATAGATAAATCGCGGTATGATTCAAAGCATAAACATGTTGATTTTGAGATAGGACAAAAAGTGAAAATTTTCACTCCAGTTCGGAAAAAAGGAAAAACAGAAAAATTACTTTTGCGTCATTTTGGGCCTTATTATATAAAGGAGAAATGTTCTGAAGTCGACTACTTAGTAAAGAATGGTCGTGCTTCTAATGCTAAAGAAGAAGTAATACATGTAAGTCGTATACAAAAATATAATGACCCATGGATAAATCCACAGGGAGATGATTCTCTGGAGGATGACTTATCGGAAGATAATGACGATTAAAAATCATAGGGAAAACTTAATAAAATAAAATAATATGATACTTATATTCACATTATATAATTTTGCCTTTTAATTGAACAAATGGAATTTCCATACTGTTCAAATATTTTTACCCTTTAGAAGAAATTTCCGTGAAAAGATTACTGCATAATTTCCAGGTGCTTGGGATACCCTACAAACTAACTGAGCTGCTTGGTTTTGTGGTGCATACGTCCTTAATGGTTGTAATTCAAACAAAACATTAATTGCGAGGTTCGCAGTTACATTAAAGTCATAGTGGAATTTCAATATAAAAAACTATTTAGTTTCGGTACTTCGTAAATTTTAAGTAAGAAAAGTATTGTGTAACAACTGAGATTGAGTTATTTTGCATGTTTTTAAAGAAACTTTAGAAATTTTCCTTAATCAAAAATTACACATTATAAAATAGTGTTTAACTGTAGGTCCGTTTCTTTAGGCAAGTTATCACACTAGGATAAATTTAATGCTTATAAGTCCGTTTACTTAGGCGAAGTTATTAAATTTAATTTCTACCACTCCATTTTCATTATTAATGTATTCAGTTGAATCCATGTTTGGTTTTAGTATGTGTTTAGTTAAACGATTAATTACTAGGTTGGTCTTCATTTTTCAGTCTCTCATTGGCACAAGTTGTTTTGGTCATTGCAGGCAGGGTCCTGAAACTAATGAATTATCTCTTAATTCAATACTTCAAACTCCATTTTATTTTATAAAATCCTGTTTTACAACAAGATGTTTTACCTATTATGCGTGACTTTTACTTATTTAATTTTTAAAATTTTCAAACACATTGTTTTGCTGTCACTTTAAGTTTTGATTTATCTTATTTAATTTACAACCTCCACAACCCTGAGTCTGCTTGTTTCTTTCTAGTGACTAATTAATGACAGTTTTTTGCTTTCATGGCAATACTGTAAAGCTAATAGATGAAACCATTAAGAAAAGAAAAGTTATGTGATTAACTGAAACCTGTACAGTGTACTCTCAGTATCTTGGGAGATCTAAATTTTTAAATGTCATACGTAAGTGACTCACTTACGTATGACATTTAAAAATTTAGATCTCCCAAGATACTGAGAGTACACTGTACAGGTTTCAGTTAATCACATAACTTTTCTTTTCTTAATGGTTTCATCTATTAGCTTTACAGTATTGCCATGAAAGCAAAAAACTGTCATTAATTAGTCACTAGAAAGAAACAAGCAGACTCAGGGCTGTGGAGGTTGTAAATTAAATAAGATAAATCAAAATAACTTACATGCAATTTAATTAACAAAAAATTGTTAATGTTGATTAAACCATTAAGCTATTCTACGGGATGAATCAATAAATGATAAAATAAGAAATATTCCATATGAGGAATTTAAAAACATATATACATTGGGTAAAGCTGAAGTAGAATACTTCGCTATGGACACTACTAATTCTTTTATGAAAGAATTATGTAAAGATTTAGTAATGAATTAGACTTGTTAAAATGGACTAAATATTGAATATATAAATATTTTTTTTGTAAGCCTCTACATCAGCATCCTGTGAATTATCACATTTCTTATAGTTTCTCGTGTGATAATTAGACGATTTTCACTTTTCCTTGTGGTATAAAGGAAGTGAATAAATATTCCCCATTATATAATAATTAGTTAGTTTGTTTTGTGTTAACTCCTTGCTGTACTTGAAAGTTAGGATGGAATTTTCATTTAGTTGGATTATATTTCTTCCACCTACTTTAAAATTTTTTGAGTCCTGAGTACGTTTGTTGTAGAAGTCCATTTTTATTGTAGTGAATTGTATTTTTATTGTATTTATTGAAGTTCATTGTTGAGGCACAATGAACGTAAGACGTGAAATCCTTGCAGGGTCGGATATTTAACCTATTTTTTTTTATTGTAATTGCTGATTATGTGTTTATGATATTTTATAAATCCCTTGTTTCTGCTACCGGGATAGCAGAAGGGTTATATCCGTTTTTATTGTTTTAACGTCTTACATTCCCTTTTTATTATTTAAAAGAATCAGGAATCACCTGTTGATAGGAATACTTTGCGGTGCGCAACGTAGAGTTAAGTATCTGTTTCTTTTTCTAATTTAAAGAAGATTAACAGGATTTGTGTATTATTGATTATATTAGCGCGCTTGTTTTGTTACAAGGGATTTGAGAAACTACTATTATTTGTTATTACCTGTTAATGAGCAAGGAGTACTAGAATTATGGGGGATAAGATAAGAATATAAACTAAAATATAACGTAAATAATTAATTGATTAGCAATGTATGAACTACATACAAGAGAAGTTTAAAGAGTAAAAGGATAATAAGTTACAAGAAGTAATTTAAAGGAATAAACTAAATAAGTTATTGATTACTTAATTCAAATTAAGTTGATTAAGGATCCCTGTTTTTTACAGATCACAAGGATAAATTTGTCTTGGACCAAAATTGTTTCAATTTGCAAGACAACAATTGACCATTGTTCTTTGAGTGGATTAGAAATTTTTTTTTATCGACAATAGCATAATACAGTACATTTCTTGTGTAGTATGAATCACCTTTAATGACATTGTTGCACACTGTCTAGTATTACAATAGAACTATTCATAATGAATTTTTGAACAAAGGATCTTTCATAAAAATTACTGATAAAACTGTCTGGAATAGGAACTAGAAGAAAGTGTGTTATAGGGGTAATCTTGTAATTTTATATATTTTTTGGACAGTATATGAAATTTTTATATATTTACCTTAAAAAATTAATTTTTTTTAATTCATACTTTCGATTGTTACAGAACAATCCTACTGCTAAAATCCACTTTGGCATATATACAAGATGCTTACGAAGTAACTCATTTTCAATACGAACCAGGTTTGCATTATGAGCGAATTGGTCAACTTAAACTTTTTAATAATGACGTCACTATTATTACATTTTTAAATTTAACACAGTATAATTCTAAATTCGATACTATTCACTATTATTTTGATAAAATACAGCAAGTTTGTGTAGCTGAGAAAGCTAGACAAAATAAATGGATTCCAACTTCTGCAATAGTTGATATTTTACGAATGTGTAATAATTTTCTAGAATTAGCTAAATATGGAATAGATAGAATACATTTTGATAAAATAAACTTAGAGCAATTAGTGGGTCATATTCATGACAGAACAAAACGTAGTGCTTTTGATGGTATAGGAAACGTTTTAAAAATTCTTTTCGGTACTTTAGATAGTAATGATGGCGATTTCTATGATAAGAAAATTATTGAATTTGAAAAAAATAATAATATTTTAGCTCAACTTATAAATGATCAAACAGTTTTAGTCAAATCTGTAATTTCGACATTAAATTCTACGATAATTGATATTGATTTCAATCAAAAGTTGATAGATAACAAAATTCAGAATCTAGAATTTTTAATTAGAAATCACTCTGCTTATATAAATCATTTGGATGAAAAATTATTTATTAATGAACATATCCAGATGTTCAATCTCCTGTATCAACAATATCAGTTTGAAGTAAGTACACTAATAAATGCCATATTGTTTGCTAAAAAAGGATCACTTCATCCAGCAATTCTTTCACCATTGCAATTTATTTCAGAATTACAATTACTTTCTCCACGTTTACCAAAAAATTTAGATTTTCCTGTACCATGTACACTGGAATTTGCTCATCTTATGTTAAAGCTTATACGGTTAACTGTTTATTATAAAAATTCCAATTTAGTATACATAATATCAGTACCTATAACGAACAGTTTAGAATACGATATTTTACATTTAACACCTTTACCTATTCATTAGAAGGGTAATAAATATATTTTTATACAGCCAACTACACAATATATGGCAGTAAGTATTGACAAAGTTCAATTTATGCTGTTAACAACTAATCAATTTGTAACTTGCCAACAATATGAGCCTTATAAATTTCTATGTGATCAAAAACAACCATTATCGTTGTCTTACACAAAAATGAAATTTGTGAAATGCAATTGTATAAAGGAATAAAATATATTCCCCAAAAGTGTGATAAAAGAGTTACAGAAATATTAAATCCACTTTGGTCACAATTGTCAATTGAGAACTCTTGGTTATTTGTTATACCAACCTACGAAATATTAACAGTAGTTTGTAACGATTCTATATCACAAGACGTTACACTCTCTGGAATAGGCAAAATCACATTGTCAGAACGATGTAAAGGTTTATCTAATTCTGTGGTACTCATTCCACATACAGAACTATTTAAAATTAATTTGGTATTGGAATATGTTCCAAAAATTAATTTTCACTTGAATAATACCAATTTTTTGAATCACTTTGATATTGCACACCTTAATTTAAGTGCAAGTTATAAATCAACGATTCATCGTTTGTCAGACTTGGGTCTAGCAAGTACTAAATTAGATGAAATTTCTAAAATTTCGAATAATATGATTGATTTACAATCAAAGGAACATAGGCTACAGAATTTTTCTTTAGCTGCTTATGTGTCATTTGCTATGATAATTTTGGTAATAGCATTATTAGTAATGCGATGTGTTTATATTTGTTATAAACATTCTAAGTAATTTCAGGTTTCTAAGTTGCATCAAATGATTTTGCTGTGACGGCGAACCTTGAAATTGATATGTAGGAAATAACTTTAGTGTGTATTTTTAAAAGAGACAAATTTTTAATGTTATTGTATCTAAAAACAGGACAAATATATTTACCTATTGTATTTTATAATGTTTAACTTTTAGTGGTAATACTTACTTATTTCTTATCACAAAAACACTTAAACTTATAACCACATTTATTCTACTGAGCATCACGCCATTTTTGAATGTAACCTTGATAATTATGTTTCAGATAAGTTGCATTTCCTTAAGATGCTTTCACAATGTTATGTGAGCGGCAAAACATTTCAAGCATTAAAGTAGTTTTTTGACCATATTTATTTTTTTTGTTTCCTCCAAAACGAAAATTGCAGATAATAACAATAAATAGAAAAAATTGAGTTTGGTGTATTTTTATATATTCACATAAATTTTCTAAACTTAACATACGTACAAGTGTTACCTATTCAAAAAAAAAAGAACAATGTTAAAAATGTATCTACACAACACTACCTAAGGGACACTTTCACTTAATTCGTTGATTAGAGCAATCAGCTCGTGTTCCTCCAGCCAAGCTGCCGGGGGAACATCTTCAATTACTGGCAGCTCAGCCGGAGCCACTACTGGTTCAGGGGCTGTTTCTGGGAGGTCCGGGATGGCTGGGGACGTTTGTACACCGACATCTTGAACACCAGCTGGAGACGGTATTTCCGGTTCGACTATGGGTGGAGATGGCACATGGGGTGAATGTGTTGGGGGTGTGTCAGGTGGTGTAGGAATCTCTGGGAGGTCCTCGTCCACACCACCATAATCGAATTCCACCCCCATAAATTGGCCCTCTTCGTAAATGTAGATCGAACAATACGTCATATCTACATTCATGGCATACTCCACATACCCTCCATAGTCAGGAAGCAGGACCATTATATACCCCGGACCTAACCAGGATGTAACATAGTTCAGAACGATGGACATTGGATAGTCCCGTCTTACCCAAACTATGTGTAGATTTTGACCTTGGTACACTTCTATAACATACATTAAAAATGAGATTAGTTTTAGAATACGACCCAATACCCAAACTATGTGTAGATTTTGACCTTGGTACACTTCTATAACATACATTAAAAATGAGATTAGTTTTAGAATACGACCAAATAAATTTGTTTTAAAAGCAAAAAAATAATTGAAAAAATTACGAATATAAATAAATGAAAAAAAATCATAATTTTAAGGAAATATGTGAATATATATTAATATTTTTTTTTAATAGAAAAATTATACTTACGAACGGCAGGAAACAGACCAGGAAGATTTGGTCCTGCGTTATGTGTCACAAGTTGATTAGATTTGGATTCATTTTTTGTATTAAATTGTATTCAGTAAACTAATGAGGCATGCCTCATTACAACGCTTTTATAAGTTTAATTTTGCAAACGCTGCAAAATTAAATCCTCTCCGCGGGGGATAGACTCCCTTCGGTTTAAACATAGAATTCCCTGATAGAAACCGAATTTGTAATAAAATATGGTGTATTATTTGTTTTTTAGTTGATAAATATAACAAGTGTCTTGAAATGTTTCTGCTATAACTTTTAAATTTTATGTTTATAATGTAATTACTCATTTTTTGTTATTTTAATTTTCATGTGAAATGCCGCCTTTGTGGAAAGGTGAACCAAGATAGATACATCATGATTCACGCCATCTAGTAGTAGAAAGGAACTGGCATACCAATACTGTAATGCACAGATGTACATTGTCAAGTATATCTTCAGGCGTTAAGTATAACTGTACGTTGTGAAGTATACCGTCAGGCGTACATAACTGAAGAATTGGTGCTAAAATAAACTGTTTAAGAAAATACATGGTAATGGACTGTAGTGAACTGTGAGTGCATTAACAAGAACTGTACCTTGCTAAAAAGTTCCAGATGGCTAGTGATGTAGTATATATTAATATTTGTGTTTATTATATTTAATTATAGATTATGCATATTATATTACTTAACCACTTATTATTTTTATTGTATTATTAGGAATAAGTATAATTAATTATTTTAACTTTAGAGAAATAAGTTTGATTGTTTGAAGATATTATTGTTTAGGTTTAATAAGCTCTTAACATTCGCTTGGTTAAAGGGGGAGGAAATGTCACAAGCCAGAATGCACAGTAAGAAACAAATTCATATTTGAAAATATTATTCTAAAAACATTTCTAAATTTCATACAAATGTTACATAAATGAACACAATTCTTATCAGAGGAAGTTGAATATTAAATCGGTCATAAAATGTTAATAGGTTTTGCAATATAAAGCCAAGGTTACCATTGTATAGGAACACACGTGTTGTTAATCTGTTCACATGATGTGATTTTCTATATATAAGGGAAACCAGCACATTGGCAGGGGAGTTAGAATCAGAATTGCAAACAGTTAGAGTCAGTTGCAGTCCCAGACTAGATTCAACATTCAGCATTAGAATCAGATGGCATTCTGGTGGTGACAAGTCCGTCATCATGAACCTTTTACATTCCGTAATGTAAGTAAAATAATAAGTTATTTTGTTGAACAATATTGTCCTGTTAGAAATTATTTTAATATATTAATATTAGAAATGGTTTGGTTATTTATTTGGGGTTGTGTCCAGACATTGAGCATGGTTTGATTTATTAAGTATAAATCGGATCGTGACAATATTGACAAAAATTTACAAAATCTCAAGGAGCACTAATAAATTTTCAAGAATTTTATGATATACCAGATGGTACTTTAAATAAAGAAACTATACAGTTAATAAATCCTCCGAGATGTGGTGTATCAGATAGACCTTTACCATTTTCGATTTCAAATACAAAATGGATAAAAAATAAACTTATGGTATTTTCCATTATCAAATTAAGCACAGAAAAGCATTTCAGCGAGAGCTTTTAATGTGTGGCAAGAGCAATCTAATTTAATTTTTGAATACAATATGGTGAAGCCGGACATATCAATTGTGTTTTCCAGTGGTCGTACAACACACAGAAATAGTTATCGTTGCATGAAAGGTCAGCGCAGTTATGATTTTGATGGAAATGGAAAAGTTATAGAACATGCTTTTTTTTCCTCAGATCCTAATAAATGTAGAGAAATACACCTAGACAGTTCAGAAAAATGGTATTTGGAAATGGATCAACACCTAATGATCAAATAAGTTTCTACGCAGTATTACTACGAAATAGGTCATATTTTAAGCTTGGGTCATTCTTCCCAAAGGGAGTCGATTATGTTACCTTATTATACTGAATCGATTAATAATTTAGGCAATGATGATATTTGGGCTATTCAGTCCTTATATAACTCTAAAGCCGAATCAAAATCTAAGGAATTCACTTCATCATCAAGGGGGATAATCACAACCACTCTAATATCAACAACTCAAATGAATTTAATAAAACTCGACATTTGTAAAATTAAAATACCATCTTCATTTTTAATTACAATAAACAGTAAAATGTATATTTTCAGCGAAAAATGGGCTTGGATGATAGAAGTAAATGGAAATATGTTTACTGAAGCAAAATTAACTACTGAATATCTTTTGTTTTTACCTCAAACTTTTAAGAAAATATCACATATTTTTTTCAGAGGCCATCTGGAGATATTGTCACGTCGGGGTCGTAGCATGTGACATAAATGCCTAGGAATAATAGAACAACAACCAAAATATAAACAGAGATATATTCGTTTAATTATGTACAAGGTTATCTAAAAACTAAACTAAACTACTTACATAAATATGATTTACTGATCTGGGCTCAAGGCCCCCATATATGCGAGAGGTAACTTGTAGGCTCTGGACTCTCAGCTATTTCAACTGTCAACTATCTTCTATATGGCAACTCTTAGCCTTTTATACGTTTGTGAAGCAGAGTGGGGTTTGTTAATAACCATCAACACATTCATGCATGTGTTCATGTGAGTCACTGCATAGCTTCTTAATATAGACTGATGGCCATGAGACCAGATCAATAACTAAGTACTGGAACACATATTGAAATCACTACTAATTTTGATAATGAATTATAATATTATTAAATATTCTAAATAGAACTAATTCCATTCGTAACAATATAATTATTGTCAATAACAAAATTTTCGTTATGGATTATCCATCTTTTACAATAAAATCTGGTTGGTATGACCGTCCTTTAGATGCTTTTGGGGTTCCAAAAAAAAGGAAATTAATTATACCTTTAACAGCTATACTGGAAGAACTTTTTTGTTTTATAACTTCTACTTTCTAGAATTAGACGAGTGCTTATACAGACCAAAAACGCACGGAATGATTTACGATTTATTTCCAGGTCTACCATCAGGAATAAACAATGCTTTTTAGATATACAAATGGTTTGCTATATTTATTTCAAAATAATACATTTTTTGAGTATAATGAGTTTTTTAAAAGAATTGTTAGATCTGGTGAATTTCAGTTGGACATGTTTAATATTCATTGTCCTACTAACGGAATATTAGGACAAATTAGAGATTTGTTGAACAAATTAACTAAAGTATAATAATAGCTTGCCTATTTTCTTTCTGTTACTAAGAGAGATCCATACTGTGATGTTTTTTTTTATTTTCAACAGATGAGAAAATTTAAGGACACAATTTTAAATACTGTTTCACGAAAAAATATTTTGGATGCTTGAAAGTCACTTTTTAAAATCTTTATTAGAACATTAAAACATTGAATTTTATAAAATACAAAACTTATACAAACATTATATTGAAAAGATGTTAACAGTTTGAATTTAATTTACTGACTGTAAAAAAGTTGATATCATGACTTGGAGCTCGAATTTAACACCACCATGCGAGACTTATTTTCTTGTGGGAACCATAAGTCACTGATGATGTATTTCACGTACCATGCAAATTTTGACAAATCTATTTTTTTAATAAACATGCAAATTATGACAAGTCTAATTTTATTCCATTAATTCAATTTTAAATGCTTCACTTAGATCACATTGATCAAGCACATCCAAGAGGGATTGCGTTGGAGGCTTTCTAAAATCCTTTTGGCAAGTACACTGTACACCATACTCTATTTTCCATGATGGGGGCACATCTCGCGATCCTTCACATCTTGACTTTGTAAGTGCATACGCATTGGTGGGTTGATGTATTAACAATGTATCCATTGCTTGCCTTGCTGCTTCACCTCACAAATAAGGTCGGTTATCGGTGAACCTATATCTAACAATCCATCGAAAGTATGGCTTGTTGTTTGTCCTTGAAGGAGCAATGGAATAAACCTCAAAGACTTTAGGACAAAGAAACTCAAATAATAGTCTTGCCCTTTCGGTATTGTCAGAGTATGCACAACCTACACATTGTAATACAAATTGTCCATATGCATTACCATCTAAACAAAAATTGAAACCCCATATTGGTCATTCTGTAGATACCAAAAAATGTAGATATTTTAACTTATCAATCTGATCAATTATTATCACACCTGAGACGGAAGCCCATAACCTATATCGATGTAACAGAAAACAGAGGTGATATTCTGTAGCAATGTTGCCAGCCAATGCGCGTGTATTCCTGTGTTGCTAGACTTAATATTACCATAATTTTATGCTTTTTATATTTTAAAAACACACTTCTTATCTCATATCCAATGTTAATAATGCTTTCGAGTGGGAAAGGGTCATACGCCTGGGTGTTTTAGGTATAATTATTAGGTTTAATTATGACTAATTTTAATAATTATATTGTCACGTTCGGGGGTTCGTTTGGTTCATATTAGATGAACCAAACTTCGTAGCTTGTGACTATGTCCGTGATGAAACACAACTCGAAATACACAACAATATATTTGATTAACCTTTTACATGATTGTCTAAGACTAATACAATTACTTACATGACTAACAATACTTCATACCAAACCCACATTATGTTTAGATAATGAGAGTATGGATGTTTCTAGAATTGTAGATGAAGACTGCTGACTGGACTGGGCTGACTGAGCTTGATCGAAGACTGTTCTTGTACCATCAAGCTTTAGCCCTATTTATACTCTGTGATGCAGAGCAGTTTTTAGGGGTTTTATTAATAATCAACATTGTGCACTCCAGATATCATGTATGCATCTGAGACCCAGATTGGTTTATTAGGTAATAGACCAATCAATATTATATGTAATTGTCTCAGAAGAGTGCAACAAGGAAAGGATGCATACAACCCCTTGATTCTTAAAATAAACAAGAGGTGGATCAGGTGACCAGATCAATACTATATGTATTACACCATATTTTGAAATCACTAATTATTTTAATAATTAGTTGTAATAATATTAAATATTCTAAATAAGATTAAGTTAACTCGTGACACATCTTCCCCTGCAAACCAAGCGAAATCCATCTCTTGAGATGGTGAAGCTTAATTTACACAAGGATTACAATCAATCTACATAGAGACGTTAAAATGGTTAATACAGTTATATAAGATACATGATACATGAAATGGTTATAATATTATAGCTAAAAGAACATTTATATAGGTGTATTAGTTTTACAGACCGTTGTGTATATATGAACATTACACAAAACTTTAGTTTAAATAAAACACTTCACTAGTTAACGTAATTTAACGCACACTGTAGTGGCTCGGAACATCACTGTTTAGTGACTGTGCTGCTTACGCAGCCCGTCGTGCTGCCAATTGTGAGTTAAGTCACTTAACGATGGCCTCGACTGAAGCTGTTGGTGTGTGTGATGTGCTTCTGCAGTTTTCTACCATTTGTGATTCTAGTCAGTTTTCTACCATGTTGTGATTCTAGTTCCATAGTTTCCTTCCAGATGGCGTAAGTACATACATTATTTTAAATAAATTGGTATTTTGCTATTTCACATAAAATTACAAAATATTTCAAGTTTTCAGTATTTTAATTTCTAATATAACATTTTAACATAAACGTTTAAAGACCATTTCGCTAACAATTTTGCGTATTTTCAAAAATGCAATTATTTAAATGACAAGATTGTTTACATTAAAATTGTGGGATGCATCATCAATTTTGCGGTGTTTGCAAAAATTCCTTTTAAAAGCTTTCGCGGGAGCAAGATGTCACATTCATTGTTTGGCTGCCCTTATTGCCGTTATTGTTTGGTTTTTGTTTTTCTTTTGGGCTGAAATTATGAACCCCAACGTCAACTTAACACAAATCCAGGAGGTGCTGCACACAGCATCGCTCTTGGAGCCAGGGTTGCTCCCCGGAATGCGTAAGTATTGTATTCTTGGTATATTTTTGTATATGTAATTTTTTTTTTCTTTTTCGTTTGGTGTGTAAATCCTAACGTATATTGTATTATTCCAGAACTATTACAAGGAAAAAATATCTAAACGGTATGGGTTCGACAAGGATATCCCCTCACTATTATCACATCTCAGGTGGCAAGGCGTATTGGGCCGGGGTGCATTTTCGTTGTCATCCCCGCCACTGGGCACCACGGAATTTTTGGGCTCAGCGTTGAGACCAACTTCGTGGAGGTTTCCATAGTTACGGAAGGTCCCTTCTGTCGCGTCGATTTCTTTTATATTGAAGAAGTCGATGATGTCCCGGAAATTCCACCTGGAAATCCTGAAGGTCCCCCTGATCCCCTCCCGGGAGATAATTTTTTATTCGACCTCAATTTGGAAGAGGTGTTGGAATATTTTTATTGTTACTCGTCCTGCTTCGTTTTTTTTGTTTGTTATTTTAATTTGGTTTTACATTTGATAATAATTTTGTTTGTGTGTTTTTTTTTTGCAGAACTTTACCAAGGACGGATGTTGGAGACAATCTGGGTACGGCAAGGTTATCCCTTGACCATTGTTTCGTCCCAGGTAACTAGCCGGGTTGGTCCGGGAACCGTGTACCTGATCCTTCCGGACCATGGTACGCCTCGATTATTTGGACTCAACGTGGAGCGAAGTTATGTGAACGTCACCATGCAGCTGGAGGGGTTGCATATAAGGGTCAACTTTTTTTTATAATGATGAAGGTCGGTTCCGCCGCCCGCTGCCGCTCCCAACGACCCTCAGTTGCTTCCTGATAACAAGGTTCCAGAGGTACCGGAGGTTCCAGGCAGCCACGAAGACCCAAATATCCCGAGAATACTGGATGATTTGCATTTTATTTAAGAATTTTGAGTGTTAGAAATATGCTCACGTGACTTAAAGTGACGCATCAAGTGTTTAAGATGGCCGGTGTTAGCGTGCCTTGTACTGTTGTTACTAAGTTTTGTGTGATTTTTACACTTCTGTAAGCTTTAAATATAAGGTAAGTGGTAATATTTTGGTTATTATCTAGTGTGAATACACTTTAGCATATTTGAAACTTACCGTAAAAAGTTTAAAACTTATAGCAACATGAATTGAATAACAGTTTTGTAAGTTCATGCAACAATTTTAGAATTCCTTAATTTCTCTGTTGTTCATATTATAGTTAATTATTAATCTAAGTTACAATGAATATAGGTTCTTCACTCTATTCTCTATAATGGTTTTTTTCTAAATCATTACAAACGATTAGATTTTAAAATTTTTTTAGTATTGTTTGATCATTTATTAGCTGAGCTAATTGTTTACTGTGTTATTCAAATTCCGTGATCTTTTTATCATAGACTTTACCGTCTTCGCTCTCTAATGTGCCGAATAATGTTTTCAAACATGATCCAAAACCATCAATAGGGACTCCTTTTTGTACGGTTGTGCCCTACTAATTGTTCTAAATTAGTTTTCTAAATTTCATTCTAGTTGAGCTTTCCATAGCATTTTGAATGAAAATATCAGAAATTTTTAAATTATTGATTATTTCTGTCTTTGGTCGCCATTTGTTTTGTCTCTCTTTTTCTGCAATGCATATTTGCTGTGTTTTATCAAAATAATATTGAAGTTTTTCAAATTTATAATTGTAATGCGTTAAGGTCAAAAATGCAATTATTGTAACCTCATTATTATATAATTTTAATTGTCCAATTTTTTCAAAATGCAATCCTGGACTGTATTCAAATTTGGTAATTGTGTAGGATTCGTCTACTTGACTTAAACTGGATTTTATCATCATAATTTTTCTGTAACAATTGAAATAAAAATTAGAATTTTTATTCAAAATATTTTATACTTAATATTTATAAATTTTATATTTTAATTTACTTAAATCTTTTCCTTTTTTGAAATTGATGCATTTGTATTTTCTGGATACAAATTTCAAAGGTAGAAAGGCCTCTTGATTTAGTGATCAAGCAAGTAAATATCTGTGGTTCTAATCAAATGATGGATTCTAGACATAATTTATATCTATTCTGGAATAGAAAATACTACTAGTATTGTAGGTAAGTTTAAATTATCTCAACTTATAATTTTGCAGTGAATTATGATTTCATATATGCTTCTGAATTAAATTCATATTGGTACACATAGATAGGTAGTTCATTAACCTATGTGTGTGAGGTCAAGTCTCATTGCAGCGTTTTAACAGACAACGAGGGGTTGTTTGGTTATATTACAGGATGCAAGCATCCACAACTCCCCAACGAAGCTGACTTGCTTTTTAATGACTACATTGGTCATGCAGGTGTGATCTAAATATAACTTTTATTAGTCGATATTTCTGTTTCATTTGAACCGCATTTATTTTTCTATTCATTTATTGATCTTTGTAATTGTTTAATATTTTTTTTGATATCCTTGTCCTTGATATCTTAATTCTCATTTATTTATTTTTTTACTATTCAATTTTCCTGAAATCATCTATTCAAATATTTTAATTTGACTTATATTTCATAACTCATTTTTCGTATTCTTTAATATTTCCACAATTTGTTTCTTTACATTTAAATTTTAGCAGAGTTTTCCTTTAATTGATTAACTTTTTGTCAGCGGTCTTCTTCTTAAGGTGCCGTCTTCGGTCGAAGGTTGGCGGCCATCATGATAATTTTGATCTTGTTTGCGGCTGCTCTAAATAGTTGGTTTGAGGTGCAGTCGAACCAGTCTCTTAAGTTGAAATTCTTCGTCTTCCTACGTTACGCTTCCCTTCAATCTTCCCCTGGATGACAAGTCGCAGAATTTCATATCTCGGTCCTCTCATCACATGCCCGAGATATTCCAGTTTTCGGCATTTTATCATGTTGGCCAGTTCTCTTTCGGTCGACATTCTGCGTAATACTTCCTCATTTGTGATCTTGTCCGTCCAAGGAACTCTAAGGATCCTTCTAAATATCCACATCTCAAACGCTTTGAGTCTGTTTATGGAGTAGGTTTTAAGTGTTGCAGCTTCTATTCCGTACAGCAGGATAGGTTGTATGTAGCATCTTATCATTCTGATTTTAAGCTTGTTGCTCAATTGTCTACAGCAGAAGAAGTTCTTCATCTTATAGAATGTATTTCTTGCTATTTCAATTCTAGCTTTTATTTCGTCTGTGTTGTCACTCTGTGTGTTTATCCAGGTATTTATATTTTTCCACTCTTTCTATAATTTTGTTATTGATTAGGAGCATTTCTCTGTTATTCTTTTTTTTAGTAAATATCATGAATTTTGTTTTGTTTAGATTCATGTTTAATCCGTATTGTTGGCTTGTTTCCCTAACTCGTTCTGTTATTCTTTTTAAATCTTGGAGGTTGTCGGCTAAAAGCACCGTGTTATTTATTTGTCTGCCATTGATTACAATTCCAGCGTTTTCGTTATCGAGTGCTTCTTGAATTATCGTTTCAGAGTATAGATTAAAGAACAAGGGAGACAACACGCATCCTTGTCTCACCCCTCGTTTTCTATTAATTTGCTGGGAACTCTGGTCATCTAGGTGTATAATGGCGTTTTGATTGAGATATAGCTTTTCTATGATGCGCATATCTCGGTAGCCTATTTGGTTCTTTTTCAAGAGTTTCAGTAGGTGACCGTGTCGGACCTTGTCGAACGCCTTTTCATGGTCAATGAAGCACGCATATACCTCTTTATTGACGTCCAGACATCTTTGGGTTGGAACATTTAGGCCAAAGAGAGCTTCTCGACAACCTAATCCATTTCGGAACTCGAATTGGGTGTCGCTTATTTCTTCTTCCAGTTTGCAGTGGATTCGTTTATGGATTATTTTGAGGAGCGTTTTGAGAGCATGACTCATCAAACTTATGGTGCGGTGTTCTTCGCATCTTTTTGCATTTGGTTTTTTGGGAATCATTATAAACGATGAGCTCAGCCATTCAGCTGGTATTTCCCCTGTGATATATATTGAATTTAGAAATTCTGTAAAAATTTCAGTTTGTTCGTCTTCCAAAAGTTTGATTATGTCAACTGGTATTTCGTCCGGGCCTGTTGCTTTTCCGTTCTTCATCTTTCTGAGAGCGTAGATTACCTCATCTTTGGTTATTGGTGGGCCTGTCTCTTCTGTTTCGCTGTTCATACAATAGCTTGGTGGGCGGTCGTCTTTAAATAATTTCTCTATATACTTTGACCAAGTCTTCAATTTGTTTGTGGTATCAAGGATTAATTCTTCATTTTCATTCATCAGTACATTAGCTTGAAGTTTTCTGGACAAACCCACCATTTGTTTTATTCTTTTATGGGTGTTGAATGAATAATATTTTTTGTCGAGCTGTTCAATTTCCTGGCATTGTTCTTCAAGCCATTGTTCTTTTGCTTCTTTAATTTCCTGTGTTATTACTTTTTGTATTTATTTTGATCTTTCGACTTGAAGTTTCTTCGTTTTTCCATTAGCATCAATATCTCTGTGGTCATCCAATTCTTTTTCCCAGTCATATGTTGTCGTGTCAACGGTCAACTACATTATATTTTTAACTTCTACTCCTTCTACATAACAACATTATACGCGCGTTTGGTTTTCTTTAAATATACCGTTGATCCTTCATTTAAATAATCTTTTAAAACAAATCTTTTAGGTATGTTTGCAACCATACACTTTTCCTTGTTCAGGAGATTATTGATTTAAAAAAAACAATGTAAATGGTCTAAAACACCAGGCAAATATTAATATATCCTGTTACTGAAACAAAGTTAGCCAAAACAGATTATTATTCTTTATCATCAATATTTATTACATTAGAATCATTTTTTAGGATATATTAACCCGGCCAGGATTTCAGCGCCTTTTAACCAAAAATTTATAACCCGTAATAACATTTTTGACATATTCCTTTTATAATTCATTTACTATAATCATGTATCGGGGCCGTCCCTGTAAATTTTAAAACAGGTGGACCTTTAATTCCAACTGGATGAAAATATACTACCTGATTACACACAAAAGTTAACCTGCATTATACACATGTGTATAAGCTATATTTCATTATTAGATATTTTTTGTAACTCTGTTTATTTAAAATACTCGTCATGGAAGTTTAGACGTATGACGGATTCATACAATGATTCTATGAGGCTAAAAATAAATTCTCCTACCCCTTATACTTCTTACTTTATTTTTTCATTTAGTTTGTAGATACATTTATCATTACTTATCATTGTGTAAAGATATATTTGCATCTTTACGACGAGAACTATTATTTTGTGGGATTGACGACCATGGATCATGAAATTTCAATATCCTACTAACGTGAACTACTTCTTCTTTTGCTTTAGGCGACTTGCCTTTCTGAATTAAATAATCAACTTCTGAAAGTTGTTTCTTTATATAATAAGGGCCAAAATATGGCAATAACAGCTTCTCACTCAAACTCACGTGCCAAATCGGCGTGAAAATTTTTATCATGTCTCCTACTTTAAAATAAACGGATCTATGTTTAGAATCGTACCAATTTTTATCTCTATTTTGCTGTTTTGTAATATTTGTAATAGCCAAATGACGTGCTGCTAAAGCATTTTCACGTACTTCCACAATATTAATTTTTGTCACAGGTGTATTTAATGCCATATCTGTCGGTAATCTTGGCTCGCGACCATACAGTAACATAAACGGAAAAAATTTTGTATTTATAAATTCCAGCTTTACTTCGTTAAAGTCCATATTTAATGAGTATCTGTATATAAAATACTTAATTACTTTAACAATATCTATTTATTTTAACCTTATACGTATTTCGGCCGAAATACGTATAAGGCTAAAATAAATAGATATTGTTAAAGTAATTAAGTATTTTATATACAGATACTCATTAAATATGGACTTTAACGAAGTAAAGCTGGAATTTATAAATACAAAATTTTTTCCGTTTATGTTACTGTATGGTCGCGAGCCAAGATTACCGACAGATGTAGCATTAAATACACCTGTGACAAAAATTAATATTGTGGAAGTACGTGAAAATGCTTTAGCAGCACGTCATTTGGCTATTACAAATATTACAAAACAGCAAAATAGAGATAAAAATTGGTACGATTCTAAACATAGATCCGTTTATTTTAAAGTAGGAGACATGATAAAAATTTTCACGCCGATTCGGCACGTGAGTTTGAGTGAGAAGCTGTTATTGCCATATTTTGGCCCTTATTATATAAAGAAACAACTTTCAGAAGTTGATTATTTAATTCAGAAAGGCTCATTAAAAATTTTGTAGTTTCTTGCCTCGCCACATTATAAGCGAATGTAACGTTTTCAACATCATATCCCAGTCTGTTTGATTTGAATTTGTATACTTGCCAAGCATATCGATAATCGTACCATTTTCCCTTTAGACTAAACCGTTGCATTGTGCATGATATGCAGTAGTAAATCTGCTATCTACTCCCATAATTTTTAACAGTACTTTTACTATCTGAGATGAAAAACTTTTCCCTGGTCAGGGAATAAATATTTTGGACCTCCATGTCGACATATAATTTGTTCTAAAATAAATTATGCTACGGGTCCAGTCTTAACATTTGGT
This sequence comes from Ctenicera cuprea, assembly GCA_958336395.1. NCBI lineage: Eukaryota > Metazoa > Arthropoda > Insecta > Coleoptera > Elateridae > Ctenicera > Ctenicera cuprea. The sequence continues at coordinate 29,157 of CATVIB010000483.1, read as the reverse complement.
AATGCCCTTGTTTCACAGTATCTTGTGACGTAATCAATTGCTACTACTATTGTAGTAGACCCCACATCTATCTATAGTGTTAATATTATATTTATTGAAATGTTCAGATTGTAAAGCGGTATATGTAGGCAGAACCTTCAGAAATTTTAAAGCACGCATCGATGAACACCTAAGATCTCTAAAGAACAATAAAATTGACTCATTATTTGCAAACCATCTGAGAGAAAGTAATCATAGTTTTAATCCAAAAAATGATTTTAAACCCTTACATTTCCAAAACAAAGGTTTACTTCTTAACAATCTGGAAGCTTTAGAGATCTTTAGATACTCACACTCTAATGAATTTTTTTCCTTGACTGCTCAAATACAAACTAAGGGTTCCACAATGTTTAGCATAGTTCTACATTGATTTTGTTGAAATTACTTGTATTGTTAGTTTTAGATCTTACGTTTTACAATTTTGTTATTATCCCGTCTCTTGTTTGCTTGTAATCCCGGTATGGTTTACTGATACACTTACCGTAGAAGTGGGTGACTTGAGAACGGTAGGGTGACTTGACACAGCACTGAATTATTTTTTTAACTGTTGCCATCTATTAGGAAAAAGTTGAAACTTCAAAAAAATTTGTAAAGTGTTCTACGATGATGAAATTATGTTTTCAGCTGCAAAAACTTGTTCACAGGTGTTTTGTTTGGCCTGTAAAAAATTCTGAATAAAAGGTAAGAAAACCATGTTTTTTGATATAATTAGGGTTACCCTCAGGTATCCGTATGAGCAAATTTCATGTAATATTTTTTTAGAGTAGTTTATTGTCTTCTTAAAGAGTTCTGAACCTCACTTTTGTTGATTTTATTTTTTGAGGTTAAGAATAATTTTTCATAATTTTTGTTACAGATTTTGGGTGACTTGAGAAAATGCCAAATAAATATAAAAGAGTATTAGGGAAGCGGAAATACCACGATTTTAGTAAAGATGAACTAGAAGAAGCCTTAACAAATATACGCATTCAAAGATGGTCAGTGGCGGAGGCTTCAACATATACCGGGATATCAAAATCGACATTATATCGAAAATTTCATAATAAAAATATGAAAACTCATGGAGGACAGACTTCATTGACAAAGGAGGAGGAAACTGTTCTAAAGGATTCTATTTTATATGCTGCGGAATGGTGATTTCCCTTAGATAAAGATAATATTAAAGATCTCGTTCGAACTTATTTAAATAGGCAAGGGCGTAGATTAAGTGGTTTTACCGATAACAGACCGGGTAATAGTTGGTACTATGCGTTTATTAGACGTCATAACGACCTATCCATTCGCCTATCAGAAAATATAAAGCGCAGTCGTGCTGCTGTTTCCGTTGACATTTTAAATGATTATTTTTATAAGTTGGCTGTTACTTTAAGAGACATTCCTGATGAAAATATCGTCAATTATGACGAGACATGTTTTGTTGATGATCCTGGACGTTCCAAAGTTATTGTTCGACGCACAGCTAAACATGCCGAAAAAATTATGGACCACACAAAATCTTCAACTAGTGTGATGTTTCCGTTAGTGGATCAGGAGTTATGTTGCCGCCTTATATTGTATATAAGGCAGATCAGCTGTGGTCTACATGGACAGAAAATGGTCCCGAAAACGCCCGGTACAATCGCAGCAAATCGGGATGGTTTGATCTACACCTATTCGAAGACTGGTTTAAATCTATTGTGCTCCCTTATTTAAAAAAACTTGAAGGACCGAAGGTGTTGATCGGTGATAATTTAGCCAGCCATGTTTCCATCAACGTCATACAGGAGTGCCTGTACAATAATATTCGCTTTGTTCTCCTGCCGCCCAATAGCACGCATCTAACGCAACCTCTAGATGTTTGCTATTTCAGACCAGTGAAGGGCAAATGGAGGTCTGTTTTAACTAAATGGAAGCAAACACAACCTGGCCCTATAAGGAAAGATCGATTCCCTGGTCTACTCAAGCAAACATTAGTAGAACTAGGGGCAAAAAATGCTGATAACATAAAAGCCGGGTTCAAAGCGACTGGACTTATTCCTATCGATCGAGAAGCTGTTTTAAAACGAATTCCTTCTCAAGATAGGCCTGTTGGGGAAATTGCCAATGTTTGAGACGACACGAAATGTAAAACCCGGTAAGTCCGGCAGACGGAAGAAACTAAATGATGCTCCAGGGGAGAGCATCTCTGTAGAAGATTTAGAAGCAGGAAAATCAGACGAGACCACGATGGCAGTACAACAATCTAAGCAAAAGAAAATTGTTAAAAAAAAATACGAAGTCCAATAAATACGAACTTTCTTCTGAAAGTGAGAATGAAGACCTGATCGAAGAAGAATCCAGTGATATTGAGACCGAGGATAAAGAGCCCAGTGATATTGAGTCCGAGGATAATCTGCAAATGCGAAATCAAGACAACAAGCAAAATGAAAAACCTGTGGAACGACACAAATTTCAATGTGGAGAGTTTATTCTCGTGAAATTTAATACGGAGAAACGGGTTGTAAAAAATGTTGGAGAAATCTGCCAAGTCATAGATGAAGAGTACCTTCAAGTAAAATTCTTACGAAAAACTGTGGGTACAAAAGGAACATATTTTTCGTATCCTGACATCATTGACGAATCGATGGTGAACAGAAATGAAGTCGTATGTCTGCCAGCTCCAAAGCCCCTTCGCCGAGGACGTTTAACATTTTAGACTGAGTTGGTTGAAGATGACAATGTTTTATAAACAAATATTTTTAATTTAGGTTTAAGGATTATTATCATGTTAACTTTTTTAGAATTTTTTGATTTTTAAGTTTTGTTTTTGTATTATGTTCGAATAAACGTTTCTTTTCGAAGTAAATGGTCTCAAAAAATTTTGTCAACCTGTATAATGGAAGCATACTTTTTTAAAAAGTTAAATTTGATGTAAAGTCACCTATAGAACAGTTTTACTTGCCATTTACACTGATTTTTCATTACATTTTCAACTCACCCAACAGGTAGGGTGACTTGAGAAACACGGTTTTTATTTTTTTTTGCCTTTTTTTTTTGATTTTTTCAAAAAAAATTTTTGCGAGTTGTATTCTATGCAAAAAATGGCATAACCCCATATTTTTTATTTCATGATATATTTATTAGTATGGCAGATATTATTGATTGAATTTCAAAAGTCAAGTCACCCACTTCTACGGTACTTAATTCTTTAAGTTTTTTAAAACTGTGAGGTTATGTTTCGTCCTGATGTTAATTTTTGAGATGTGTGTGTTCAATTACGCCGATTTAGGCATCTTAAATTTTATTATACGTTTCGAGTAGTGCAGTAAGATATCCTTAAGATTTTTTAATGTTGTAAAGTGTTGGTTGACTGTTATAAAAAAAAAATTTTTTAGATTATATTTTCTTAAGGGTGATGATGGGTAGGAATTAATTGCCCGAAAACCGGTTACCGTTTAATTAAAAATTTTTGCTGAGAGAAAAAGGACTTTTAATTCATGGGTGAAAACCAATTTTCTATTTTATTTCATATGACACTAACGAGTCCTATAATAATAATGAAGAACACAATGTCGATAATAAAAATACTCAAAATTACGAAACTTTTGAAAATCCTGAAAAGTTTGAACTCAACCATTTAAAACTTCCACGGCGAAACTGCCTCCGGACAAACAGTTTCCTGCCAACCTACGTCCGAAAATTACCTGTCAATCAATTAACTGAACCAATTCATAACAATTCTAACTTACCGTTTTTATATTTCCCGGAATCAAAAACAAAATTTCTTTTAGATACTGGGAGTCGTGTTTCTTTAATTCACCCACATTTAGTAGAATCATTCAAAGATCAATTTATAGATTATCCTATAATTTTGCAGGCATTAACCACAGACATGCATTTTCAAAATGCAATCAAAATAGCAATGCCTAAATTACTTACCGAAAAACATTTATTTATTATTGCAAAATTTAATAAAAACTTTGATGGCTTAATAGGAATGGATTTACTAGAATCTATTGACAGATTTCTTGATTTCCGAAAAAATTTATTATGCACAAAAAATGGTAATTTTAATATTTCTCCTGATCTAGAAAATCCGAAACCTTTCTATATCGAAGAAAAACAAACATTCTTAATTCCACCTCGAACTGAACAAATAATTAAAATCAAAACACAACCTTGTAATTTTAATGATGCTCTTATGCCCTCAATTAAATTTGACAATGGTGTAAGATTACCAGATGCTATTGTAACTGTTAAAAACCACGAAATTTTGACTAGTGTTATTAACCCCGCGGAATTTGAACAAAAAATAATTTTGACACCTGTTAAACTAGAAGAATTTGAAATTCCCAATGACACAAATTTAACTTGTAATAATTATAATTTTCTCACTACTTCAAACAGAACTGAACTTCTTCGCCAAAATATTCAAACTTGACATATGAACAGTGAAGAAGAATTCCAAATTTTAAACCTTTGTAATATGTTAAAAATTAAATATACAAAAAGCTCGTCTAACCACCTACATACAAACGGACAAATAGAACGATTTCGCGCTACTCTAGCAGACTCATTATGAATTTTCAAGAATCAATTCCCAAACGAAAACATTTTGAAAAAAATCAATTCCTTTCTTTACTTGAATATAAAACCCAACATGAATATCGACAACGATTCCGAAAACGTTGAGACTCTTATTGGTGCAATTTTACCCCCGATTCAATTGTTAAAAACTATTAATAAAAAATGTTCCGTTTTAATTAACGAAGTACTGGACTCCACTTTGGACAAAATTAAAAGTCGTAAACGCAGATACATATTTGACGGTCTAGGCACAGCCATTAAGTGTTTTTTTGGTAACTGAGACGCTAGCGATGGGAAACATTTTGACGAATCAATTTACAAACTGCAGAACGACGACAAAGAGCTTCAAAATTTATTAAAGTAACAAATTTCGATTGTAACAAGCATTATCGAAACATTTCATAAAACACTTAGTCAGTTATCACTAAATGAAGAAAACTTAAATAAACAACAAACTAAAATTCTAACAATTTTCAAACATTCATTGGCGTTTCAACGTCACACCGAAATCTTACTTGAAGTTAGCGAATTCTTGGCTCAATTGCATGAATCATTTACCATCATTTTAAATGAGTTATTTATGCTCACCGAAGCTATTAGTTTTGCAAAAATTCAAATTTTACATCCGTCTATTATTGAACCTAAAGTCTTACTACAAGAATTACAGACAATTTCAAATCAATTAATAAAAACAAAATTACCTTTTATACCCAACATCGATAATGTACCAAATTATCAAAAAATAATTAAAATTAATTCTTACAAATCTAACAACAAGATCGTCTTTGTCCTACAAATTCCTTTGGTCAATCAGAAAACTTACAGTTATTATCACTTATATTCTTTACCCTATAAAACAAACATTCCAAATATTTTGTCCACCATTATTCCTTCATCCTCGCATCTTGCAATATCAGACGATAACACGCAATACTTTATACCAGACAGCTGCAATCGAGTCACACCAGAGGAAACTCTTTGTGAAGCCACAACTTATCATATAATAGACAGTACATCCCCCTGTGAAGTACAGCAGATACTACGAACCGATAATTATAAAAAATGCTATGATGAAAAATTCCTGTTGAAGACGGAAGAACCCAAACTTCAAAAGTTAAAAGACGACACTTGGCTTTTATTTATTGTTCGCCCTATTAATACATCATACAACATATTCAACTATTAATGAAACGTCACTTATTCACACAGTTCTAGGATGCAACCTATATATAGGTGCAATACAAATAGTTAACGAAAAAAAGAAATCATCAACCAGTAATGTTACCATAGACCTTCCACAAGTTACGTACGATTGTTGTGACGAAGAAGCAAAGAAACCTTTAGAAAACGTTCGCTCCATTAACTTGCAGCACATCAACCTAGATAACCTCAAAGAAATATAAGACCACTTGCGTGAAGTTAAAACAACACTCTGCAAATTTGATAAACCTTTCCTGGAAAAACACACACCATGGGTCACAACCACTACTGCTGTAATATGTGTATTAATTCTTGTGTTCCTATGTTATAGAAGGTGATGTAAAAACATTGTTCCACAGAAGTACAGCATAAAGAATCATCATCTTGTCAACGGTTCACAAACATAGTTAGTTCATGGGTCTATCGCCCTACAAGACGACCTTCGACCATCTCAGTACGTTACATAGCCAACAATACACAAACTACTCTATTTTAAGAAAGCTGGTGGTACAGCTTTGTCTGCGTTGGGAGGTGTCACATTCGCGTAATTGTATATAATAGGTTATTGCATTTATTAATATATTATTAACATTTTATTACTTATTATTATTACATTTAATCATTATCTTTGTCGACGTAAATATGTATATGACAAATTATTATCTGTATTTGTACCAATGTAACCTTCCATTGGCTGTCTAATTATTCATCGTTTACTTTTGCATTTCAACGTTTACATGCAACTTGTTTTCATATATTTTAAGTCCAACTTTAATCATCTGTTATCTAATGTACCAAGTTCAAACGTTGTGGATAACATGTATTATCAAGCATTATAAGTACTGATGAATATTAGCAACCAGTCAGTCAGTTCTATAAAAACATTGAACAAAGCCGAAGGCTCGGCTCAAGAATACATTATTATAATAAATATAATTGTAAAATCGAACCTAGTTTACTCTTCTTAATGTTGATGCATAATTAATTCGCTGAGTTCGAACAACATAATATTTATATTTTTATTTTGACTGACCCTGGGAGAATCTCCCAGGGTCAGTTCTCTTTAAAAAGTTAACCAATTCTAATAGATTCATTATTCTTCAACCAATCCTTAAATCTTTTACCGCCACTAATACATAACTTGGATGCATTAAAATAACCAGTATTTGTATCTACAATCAATTTGAAGTCTCCAAACAAACCATACCAGAAATTATCTTTAATTTGCTCATAGCCAACATCCACAAGAGAAGCCATTGTTTAAGGTGGTGTATTCTAATAACCTTATTAATTATCAGTTCAATTTATTCTATATATAATTATTTAAGGAATTATTTACATATAAAATTTATATTATTTTAATAGGGTCACCAACCCCCCTATAGAAAATTAGGTTATTCTAAATGAAAAAAAACAATGTCTATAAGAGATGGCATAATTGAAGAAATACACAAACCAGCTAGAAAAAATTATCCTAGATCTAAAATAAGGTATATGGAATAGAAGATTTATATCAAGCAGACATAATGTTTATAGACGGATTAATTGTATTCATCATTATAGATGTATTTTCTAAATTTCTGTGGATTAGAATAATGAAAAATAAATCATCTAGAAAACGACAAATGCTCTAGATAATATATTAAAATTTTCAAATAGAAAACCCAAAAATTTACAAATAGATGAAGGTTTGGAATTATCAGGAGAATTAAAAAAATATTGCAAACAAAAAAATATAAATCATCATTCTTATGGCAGAAAAAGAAAATGTGCTGTAGTCGAACGAGTAATTCAAACTATAAAAGAAAATTGTGAAAAGGCAAAAAAATTTATTACAAACTTTCAAAAAGAAAAGTATTCGAATTGGTAGTTGAAGAATACAATAATTAATATCACACAACTATTAAAATAAAACCTATCGAGGTTAACAAAGAAAATGAAAAAATAATTTTTGAAACAGTCTATAATATAGAATGTAAAAAAATTAAAAAGGCTAAATATAAAGTTGATGATGTAGTACGAGTAAGTAAAATAAAAGGAATATTTGAAAAATCAAGTACTATAAATTGGAGTACAGAATTATTTGAAATCGAACAAGTTTTTAAAGATGTTCCAAATTATTATATTCTACGAGACTTGAGCGGACAAGAAGTTAAAGGAAGATTTTATGACTATGAACTGATGAAAACTAAATACGAAAATCATTATCTAGTTGAAAAAGTTTTGAGAAAGAAAGGAAATAAAGTTTACGTTGAATGGCTTGGGTTTGATAGTAGTCATAACCAATGGGTAGATAAAAAAGATGTGGTTTTATAAGTATTTTATTGAATTTCAGTGGGTGGGCACGCCCGTGCCCTGGAAATGGGTATATTTTCTTAAATTTTATTATATTTGAGGTAGGGCCCATCTTGGGTATCAATTAAACTATATAATTTTATTATATTTTTTATTTATATTGGTGGGGGACCAGCTGCCTTCCACTTAAGAACCCCACATTTTTATTATATTTTTCATTTATTATTTCCCCGAAATGGGGCCTCCTTAAAGATTAATTACTTGGAAGGTAGTTTACCCCCAACTTAGTAAACAATATATTTTTCTTTTTCAATCATTTTTAGATTTTGAATTATATAATTCAGAATTACTAATTCATGAAGAGTCATTATATTCATGTTGAATTTGATGAGCGGATTATTTTTAATTATTATTTTAATTTGTTCTTCTCTCTTAGCCCTGGGTAGTGATGTATCATTTTTAGTTTGATTAATTTTTTGTTCTACTACATTTTTTATTTTTAGTTTAAGTCTATTATACAAATCAATTGGGTTAGGATCAGTAGTCACATTAGTCAGTACATCATATATATCTTTCCATCTTTTTGATTGAGACGATATATACTGTCTTTGTCCTCTAATAAATTTAAATTCTTTGAATTGGATTTATTTTGTAATAAAACATATTGATGATGAAGACTTGGTTTACTTGGTTTTATATTTCTATCTTCAATTACCTTGTCTAATTTGTGTTGATTTCTAATTTTTAATTGACTCAACTGTTGATCTATTTCAAAAAATCTATTTTGTAGGTTGTTAATATTATTTTTAAATTCATTTGTAAAGTAATCTTCAATTATATCATAACATTTACCGTAAAAATCATTAGACACCCATGTTGCAATATTAAGTAACAACTTTTGATAAACATAAGTACCAGTTTAAGATTATTGATTTCGGAACCAGCAATTTTAACCTGAAAAAGACAATTTTCACTGTTCCTGTATTTCCAGGAACTTCGATTTCCAGTATAGTACTCAATTAATTCCTTAGGTTTTTCATTTTGTAACCAAGTATCAAATCTCTCCACTCTGACATAATTTAGTCGCATTAAAGTATCCAGTATTTTTATCTACAATTAATTTAAAATTTTCAAACCAACCATACCAATAATTATCTTTAATTTGTTCATAGCAAACATCAATAAGAGAAGCCATTTTATAAATTCAAATACTAACAAGTTAATTAATATTTACTGTACAAATTCTTTATCAAGCTTTTATTATAAATAAAAAATTTATTATCACTTCATATCATGACCGGAATTTTTATTAGTTATTTTGGATATTTTTTTATTCCAACCACTTTATAATTTCCATTTTTATCACAAGGTGTAATTAATAAATAATATTTTGTTTTTTCAAATTTTTTAATACACTTTATAATTTTTTTAACTCATCCCCTGTTACTACTTCAGAACGAACAGAAGACGAAGACATATTGTTATACTTTAAGGCAATCAAATCAATAATTAATAATAAATTTTCAAAAATAATTGTTATAATCATAAAACTAAATCAAGTTTATGTATTTAAAAACAAAAATTAGTTAAAGTTAGTTTTCATTAAAAAAAAAAGAGATGAGTTGAATGGTTTCATAATCTATTTTAAGTAGATATTAATGAATCATGCTTATCAAACGACCTTGTCAAGCGTTACTAAATGCACCGAGACCGTTCCTTAATGTACTTGAAGCGTTACTTTTCGTACTTAAATGAGCTAAAAATAACTCCGTACTTTTGCACTTGAAAATCCTCATGAATGCAGTTTGATGACATCTATGAAATAAATTTGCAATAAAAAAATGTGTTTTCTACAATTAGAATTTGCTATAAATAATTATGATCCAATTGATAGAGTAGATACGTTTTCTTTTTTATAAGTTCCCTCGATAAACAAACTTCCAATATTATGTCCCCAAACGTCACATTTTTGTTCGTTTTCATAAATTTTCATATAACCATCTCAAATAAATAAAATTAAAGTCATTAATGTGAATTCATCTCGATTACACCAAAATCCTTTATCTTTAATAGTAAATGTCATAGAAATAGGATCTTGTATTGGATAATCAAATTTAATTATTACTACATTTGCATCTGTGATGACGTTATTTAAATATTTATAATAATTATCTATCCCTCTTAAAGTATATACATTTATTGAACCACTAAATATTTTATCCATTTTATTACACAAATTATTTTTTTAAGCAATCATTCTAGTATCAATTGGTTCAAATTCAATTTTACCTTCTCCTATATATATCATACTATAATTCTTTAAATATTGAGTTACCAATTTATATTTACAAATTATATGTGGATAATAAGTTGGAATAAAAACCACAATTGAATCATCCAACGTAACACGTGGTTTATTTCCATATTTAGTTTTTACAATTTGAAAACTAGTAACATGATATGGAATTTCAAGTCCTAGTTCATTTACATTCTTATAGTCATATGACTTGTTTAACTCTGAAAGAACTAGATCACTCATTTAATATAACCAAATATTTTTCAATCAGTTTAGAAAGTATAAGAAGTTAATTTATTGAATAAAGTTTTCAATTGTACTATAGGTACCTATTCAGCATAATTTCATCTTGAGGTCTAAAATCAAGTTTTTATAATTTTTAGACAAAAAAATGTTTGTTATAATAAAGATTTACAGAACAAATTGATATTTTTCATCAAAAACATACCATTTATCATCATACAACGTGATGAAACCGGTAGTCGAACAACAAGAAAAATGTGTATTATAACTCTATTACTTTTTGTGGTGCTGTTTCTTTAAGAATTAAGAATGTTTTAAATAAATTCAAGATCAATATTGCTTTTAAAGGGGGTGAGTCACTATATAGTAAATTGGTTAAAAACAAAGATAGGAAGGATAGTTGTGGGGACTGCGATGCAGTTTATGTAGGGAGGACTTATAGGTCATTTAAAGCTAGAATCAGAGAACACATGAGGTCTAAGAAATATAATAGAGGAGACTCTCTTTTTGCTAATCATTTGTTGGAATCTGATCACAGTTTTGACATAGATAATGGTTTCAAACCGTTACATATTCTTTTTATTGCTCTTTTACTATCATCATATTCTAAAACAATAGCAATGTCTTTACCTCTGAACCAAGGTTGATTATCATTACCTAAAATGAAAAACATGTCTTCATTATTGAATTTACAAATATTATTATCTATATCAATTAAGTTAATTTTTTCAACCATTTATATTCGATATTATTTGTTTCTATAATATCATGTCATACCCATTCCAAAACACAAAAAAAGTGCATAAATACATGATTTGAATTTTTAGTAATTTAGGTTATTTTGCGTAAATGCTTATCGCTTTTGATACTTTAAAATAATTACGCTTCATATACTTATCTGTAGTTGCTATGTATACTATCTGGTCTTTGGCTAACTTGGCAGTATTTCTAACTATCTCTCTCAGTTTAAAATTATCGTTTTTCAAAGTTGCAGGCTTCCGCGGCCGTTGTTAATAACAGCTAGGCTTCCGCGTTGAAGCAGCGTCATCGGTGCTTAAACTGCCGACGTTTCGTCCTCGGTTGCACGGGACATCTTCAGGGCTGTAGTCGCTTTGGGATCTCTAACACAACTGGCGGGCCGGTGCAGGCACCTGGTGTATAAGGGACGGGTGGCTAACAAGGTGTGACTGCCGGGTCTGTGATTGGCTGTCAGGTTGTAGCGGTTGCAGGGCGGGGCTTTCGTTTCGGAAATAGTAGTTTGTAAGCATTGTGGAGGGGATAGCTGTAGTCTCGGTTAATATTGTTAGGAGTTTTGTGTATTTCTATGGATTCACGGATCACACGGTTGAGGTAGATGGAAGAACCGGCTAGGATTTTGGTCTTGTCAAATTGAATGTTATGGCCTGTATCAAGTTTATGTTTTGCAATAGCCGACTCTGCGGGACTTTTCAGTCGAGTGCAGCGCTCGTGTTCAGAAACTCGAACGCTGATCGGCCTCTTCGTCTCACCGATGTAGGGTATCTCACAGGAGCAAGGTACACTATACACTAGGGTGGAGCGATATTATGCACAATTTCTTTTTTTCTTTTTTTTCAAAACGCCTGTATTACCGAAAGATGTGGATAATGAGAAGAAACTTTCTACAATTTCTTTTTTTTCAATTTCATTTTATCTTCCACCGCCACAAGGCAATCAAAATTCTCAATTTTTTTTAATATTTATTATTTTCAGTTTTGAGATAATACTAATGCTCACATTAAAGAAAACTGACAGTCTGAATATAAATGAATGATAATTCTTAAATAAAACAACAAAAAACTTAAAATAAACAAAAAAAAACATGAACGTAAAATAATTTAAAGCAACTTGAAGTCCTGTTTTGTTTCGAATTTAGGCATCTTCGATCGGGATTCCAACTTGTTTCTGATGATTCCGTCTCTTCTTTCTCTACCACAGACAGCAAGGGATGCCTCAGTCACAATTTTCACAGCTCTCTCAACAGCCTGCGTGTGGCAAGGTAGTTCCTTGATATATGAGAGATCAGAGGATTCTGGGTCTTTGATATGTTTTTTCAACTGTTCCAGAGAAAAACGACTTGTCATTGGTGGTTCAGTCCACAGAACCTCTTGGCAGTCGACCAGTTCGTAATATTCGTTGGCCCCATAATTGAAGCTTGGAATTTTGAATATTCTAACCGTTGAGTCGTCCGATGCGTTTCTGGCTTTCATGATCCTCTGATAAGCAAGGTGTCTGATGTGCTTGCGATCATCCCAAAGCATGCAGAGAATGATATTCTCTGGATGTCCAAAGTACCCATTCCTTTGAATCGTCTGGAAAACAACATGTTTCAGATCGTCTGGTAGATAATTGGCTAGTTGAATAGTTTGGAAGAGATGTTTTGCTCCTTTGGTGCATGAACTCTGTACTTTTATCGTAAACCACATTGGTGCATAAACTGTCGCAACGAATCTTGCCAATGTCATCAAGTTCTGTGAGGGGATTTCAGTAGCAACATATAAGCGGAGAATCCGGTTGGCGGTAGGGAGCCACCGGGAATGAACCATCTTTCCAGGATCTCGTTTAGGCAGTCCTTCAGAATAAGTTCCGCTTGCCACAAGAGTACAAATATCGTATAAATATTTCTGGTCTGTGCTCAAAATGTTGCTGTCAATTACAGGAAGTGCAGACTCAATCCTCGAGAAGTTGATGACTGGAAGATTCTCACAGCTTTGCAACTGTATCCCGATAGGTCCTGAAAAGCCTCGAGGACCGGAAGTAATTCCATCTAGATGTTGCATCAAATGCCGCAAAGGGAGTTCGTTTGCGTGTAGTTGGCAAACTAACCATTGTAATGGTCTTTCGATTTCTTTTTCGAATGAAGTGATGATCCCTTTTTTATTTCCAGTATTCGCAACCCAGTGCTTCCAAGTTGTTCAGAGAAACATGTGCTGTGTGCAGAAACTCTAGCAAGGATTCCAAAATCGACGAGGCTGTTCCAGAAGCAGGTGTGATGTGGGCGATATATTTAGAACCAGGTTCTTCAATTAGTGATATATGTTCCTCTATTACGGTTCTTCTTCGATTTTCACTCATAGTTAGAGTTTTATCTTTACGTCCGTCAAAGTAAAGACCACGAATAGTGAGTTGATTGAATTCCGATTGTAATTCACAACGCTTTTTGTCCCTGGCTCTTCTTACTTTGTGTCGATCAATTATATTTTTATCGTTTTCGTTTTTAATGATGCCAAAGTCTTGCAATACAGCCGAAGCTATGGCTGCCCCGGCTCTGTCTGAAACACTGTATCGGTCTAGAGTCTCCGCCAACATTGGGAGTTTACTTGTATTTCGATTTTTTGTGCAAGAAGTACTTGCAATAGAAGCCGGCAAAGAAACAGGAGGATCTTGCATTGGAGAAGCTGCATCATAGCTGTCAGATTCAGTATCTTGAATTGAACGCTGTTTTGTGGCAGTGGAAGAAGTACTCGGTCCTTGACTTTCAGCAATTTTTCTCGTACTTGACTCAGCTGTAGCCATCCTCGCTTCCCGCATCTTCTGTTGTCGGACATCTTTGTAATCAACAGAACCGATCATCATCTTCCTTGGCCCTCTTTGATCTTCGAGAAACAATCGCTCTTTCTTAGGAACCTGAAAATTTCATTTTAATTAAGTCGTGGTAGAAATGTATCGAGTATTGATGTAATGACAGTGTTTGATTTGATAATTATCATCTTTTATTTTTTAAATGAAGACTGAATGAAGAGGCTTACCTTGTATTGTTTGTCACAGACACATGCATTAAAACTCTTGCACTTACAAGCTGAAAAATCGAATAAAGTTTTGCTGCTGGCGGCGAAGACTTCTAATTGCGATTTATAGCTAGCAACGTTACTTCTTTGCTTATAAGGCTTTAGTAGATTTTTCCGCTTCAGTTGATATTCTCTGATTAGTGATACGATTCTCTGATGACTCAATATTGGAATAGAGGCATTGTTCCAGATTTCTTCCACTTTTCTTGCAACGGCCTCTAATGTTTCGGATACAAGAGTATTTCGATTGATGTTTGTTTGCTCCAAATTGTCACGAATCCACAGAAAATACTTTATGACGTCCTCGCGCGTTGGCAAAACGAACATGTATAAATCAGTTGGATTCCCAAAAATGGGGCACTCGGATAGTTTTTGGCGTTTGGACATCATATAGCATGCACCTGACGTGGTTGGTTATGAACTCCGTACTGAACAAGTTGACACAAATCATTCGGCACTCGGCGGATCCCATAGTAGGAGATTAGTGGAGGGGCAAGAAAATTCAATTTTTAGAAATTCAACCCGCCTGACTGTTCATAAGCTGCGTACATGATAAACAAACATTTTTTAATTATGGAAAAAGAGAATCGGAAAACGTTTTCCACCGCCACAAAGCTATAAAATTGAAAAAAGTAACTGGGGCTCTGTGGCGGTGGAGGGGATAATGGGAAAAAAATATAAAAAATACAAAAATACTTCTTGTTTACTTACACAACTTTCAACAATACAGGAAAATCAATTTGAGAGAAAAAAAAATCTCGCTCCACCCTACTATACACACCGCAGGATTAGAGGGTAAGTAACTTGTCTTTGGTTGGAGTAAGGAAATTGGAATGTTTTTGAAAGGGTGTAAAAACGGTTTTTATGTTTTGTTGTTTAAGTAGTCTGCTGATGCGGTCAATGGTTGTATGTAATGTAGAAATGCTATAGAGATAGGTGGTGTTAGAGTATTGGTACGTTCTGTGTTTGCGGGTTGGGCCTTTTAAGTAATAGCGTGTTGGATGTCTTGTTTGTTGTAGCTGTTTTGGGAAAGGACAGTCGTAATGTGATTGAGTTCGTCTTTCAGGTAGGATGGTTCAGAAATGGCAAAAGTAGGATAAAATGGACAGTTCTGGATCCACCCCCCACTCCTGGCCTTGAGTTCAAGGTCAAGGTCACCCCCCACTCCCACCCCCACCCCTAGCCTTGAGTTCAAGGTCAAAAATTTTTTCGGCCTGCGCCCGGCTTGTCCTGCGGACGGCTGAGATTTGCGACCCGTCTGGAGTGGAGCATCCCTCCCACTCCTACTCCCACTCCTGACCTTGAGTTCATGTTCAAGGTCACGGTCCAAAAAATTTTTTAGCCTGCGGCGGGCTTGTCCTGCGGACAGCTTGTCCTGCGGACAGCAACGGTTGTAGTTGGCGTCCTATCTGCAGGGGTGCTCGCAGCATACCCTCACTAGTCCCTTCTAATCTCAAGACCATTCTCCTCCTTTACCCGACGGCTACGGCGTCCACCAGCTTCGGCGCTCCAAAAGAAAACACCAAATAGATTTCAAATATATTTATTAATTAAATATACATATTGTAATTAATTGACCAATATATAAAGAAAAGCTGTACTCTTGTACACAAAATTAAAAGAATAAATTTTATAGTTTTTACATTACATAATATTTGCACATATACAATATATAGTATTAACTTAAATCAAGCGGATCTTCTTGCAGTTGTTGACACCATGAAAGTTTGTAGTTTTAAAATCTCCAGTAACCTCCAGATATAAACTAGTCAAGTGATCCGTTGGAACACAAATGTTATATATGTTGTGTTCGTACCACTCACGCAAATTTGTATGATAATTTACTTCGGTAACGGGAATAATAACCTTTTCTACACTATTCCGAATAAATGTTGCACTACCACTAATTTTTATATAATGCTGATGTGAGAAATATTGCATCTCATCGATATTACTAATAACTAGCGGCTTGAGTTTCTCACTGACATCCTTGAAACATTTGGCTTGGCTTGCTGTTTCATCTAATACGTACTCAAGAGTCAACGTTTCACGCACCATGTTGATACGAGTATGTCAAACTTGCGAATGGGGAAATAAATATGTGCGATGTGTATTTTAACTGCACGCGAGTTCTACAAAGAATGGAAAAATTGTAGTAGTAGCTTCTTTGCCGATAGTCTATCATAAATGTCTTCGGATTCTACACCATTTCCAGCAACATCGACACCATCAAACTTAACTAGTCTTTCCAAACCATCGAAAGCCTTCTTCGTCTCTTCAAGTAGCCCCTTTGTAGTTTTCAAGACTGGTAATTCGGGTTAGACCACATCTTCACAGACTTGTCACTAAGCAACTGAAGTTTGGATTTGCAAACAAGGTTATATAATCCCTGGTACAAGAGTGGGGAATGGGTGGAGTCAACTCAAGGCTAAATAGGTTCAAGGTTGTGAGGATTTAAACATTTAAAATAAATAATTAAAATTAAGAACTATAAATATTTATTTACAATAATAATTAATATACTGCAGTTCCCCGTTCCTAAATCGTGAGGTAAAGCGCAGCACCTGCCGAACCACGTTGTTTCGGAACCACTCGTCCAAGGGTGTCGGGAACGTTGTAATCTTGCTAACTCGTCAAGCTGTTCCCCTTGCAGCTCTAGAGTGTAAGAGATCGTGGCAACCGCATACACTTTTTTACCCTCGAACGAGCTTCCTAACTTTTCCACAAACTGCTGGAACCGTTGGTAGTGGCTGGTCGTCGGGGGTTGGAAGAAGACATCTTCGTCGGAAAAGTTGTGAAGTGACATGATTTTCAGACTTAGACTCAGACGATAACTGATGCTGTAAAGCTTCTACACGAAATATAAAGTAAAATACGCAACCTTCGTGAAATATGGCCCTGAAACTCAAGGTTATGGGTGCTACTTTCCACCACCACTACAAAGTGCAACCTTGACTGATTGCAATATAAAGAGCATGCTTGTTTCGATATTTAGTTGAGTTTGTTTAGTTCGCGAAAGAAGCTCGAGTTCGTAAAAGTGATGGATAATTTATTACAAAGTATCGAAAAGGTGAAAAACCAAGTGCGAATGAAATCGGGAGAAGTTGTTAGTTGTGTAAATGCTAAACAAACTGCACCGTATCCAATATTGATACATTGCAGAAGTTATCCTCTAAATAAATCGCGAAGCAAGTTTGTATCAAGGGGTGATAACAAACTATTTCTTTTCAAGCGATTTTGAAGTTCAACCCGTGAGCATAAGTCCTTCAAAAACCATTTCCTTCCAAACTGTTGCAAAAACAAAAGTGATAATCATACAGGACCAGGGAGCATCTGAAATTTACTTGGGATTGGAGTCTCTTGTGGAATTATGGGAACTCCTAGCATTAATTGATTGTCGATTAGGTCTGTTAAAAGGCTTGGAGTTTGAAAAGTTTTACACAAGCGTTATCAAAGGGGTGGCCTGTATGTCTGGCGACATAAAAAGCAACATTCAAAGCGTATTGATGAATTTAAATATAAAGTCTGAAAATGTTGTGTGTATGTTGGAGATGTTAAAATTTGGTGAACAAATAATTACATGTGACGTTGAATTTGAAAACTTTGCAAATAAGATTAATTAACAAAAGGTGTCAGAATGTAGATGGTATACTCTGCAGCATCGCGTCCTGTGGCTACAGATTTACACACAGCAGTTATACGTCTTCAGAGTTTGCTTCAAGACTTGGCATTCGATGCTGGGCACGAAAGCGTGTATGGGTTTGAACGATTCGGAACTATCAGCGAGCTTGAGGAGTTAGAAAAAAAAATATCAGAAGGGGGTCAAGTTATGTTCGAAATTTTTGGAGAACCGTATATGTGCAAGGCCTGCTGTAATATGAGGAACTTTCCAATAGAGTTTTTCAATTGTTACTTTGACATCTTCATCTATATTTGGACTATATATCGCATCGTTATCTGTATTACTTCGAATTAACACCAATTCTTGCCTGATATTTAGTACCACTTTTCCGTAATCCTCCGCAAAGCCCAACAGCATGCTGAGGGGTATGCAAACGTTAAAATTACCAGATGCATCAACTATGTTGCTTGTTGCGTTGGGAAGCCATCCAGCGTTTTGAAGCTTTTTAATATCGTTAGAACTGTAGGAAACATAACCTTTCATAGTAGATGTTATACCAGGTTTCGTTACCGAATCAACCACAACGCCATTCATTTCATAGCGAATTTCGCTAAATAGGTGGGCAACCCCATTGTTAACAAATGTAATGTTTGTAGCTCCTCCAGCTGTTTTTAACAATTTTCCTTGTATATACAAGTAACTTAAACCGGGTAGTGTTGACATATCTTCTTGAATCGGAATCCGGATTTCGTCATTATTTTCAAAGCGATTCGTATAGGGTTGATGGGTATGTATTTGATTGCTAACAATTGAATTGTCAACAAGAACTTTTTCACTAATATTTAAAATACTCATTGTAACACTTGAAAACCTAACGATTTAAGAAATGCTTTATTCTTCTTTGTCAACTGATCGGCTGACGACCTCTTACTGACTGCGGAACGTTTGGTATGTCTCATGTTATATCCTTTTGGAGCTGTAGATGATGTGTCTGAGCTAAAATTGCTGTAAGTGGTGTTGAATCTGAAACCCATTATAGCTTCTTCAAATGCAAACTGACCGTCACCGTTTCTGAACTGAAACTGACAGGAACATCCTCTTGGTCGAGTATTTTAATTGTTATGTTGGTAATTATTTTAGTGCTGATTGGAAGATAAATGACTGGATTTGGAGACGCAACTATTTTGTATCCAGACGGTACAGTAGGAAAAAATTGATGAATTATATGACCTGCTTCCCCATTCTTATAAGATCCCAACGATATATTGCAATGTATTAATATGGAATTTATTTTCATTATCTTAGTTATATTTTCAGACGAATGCCACACATTGGGTTTGTATTTTTGAGGTAGAAATCCTAGTAAATCTCCTATCGAGTTATCGGCAGTGAAGTCTATTTCGTGCGACGACTTAATCATCGTTTTCAGCGTGCTGTTACTACCTTTTATTAAAACGTACTCTCGGTTAGCTGGAGTCAGACTAGTTTGTATGTAGTCGTTGATGTCGTTAATTTCATAAGCTCCTTGGGGTATCACAATATCCTCTCGCCCAGTAAGTTTGAAGACGTTTTTCGGTGGTGATATATTGGGAATAGAATTGTACGACTCAAAACTAAGTAAACCCATTACATATTCGCTGTCTTCTTCCAAAAAAAGTGGTGGATTGAAATCAGCACTTAATACTGACGAGTTGCCGGTAAGAGTAAAAATGGTGGACATTCTGAAGTACTTTATTCAATAACTCAAAGCGCACTGCAGGTACATGTCAGTTTACGTAGCTATATAAAAACTGCAAACACAGATGACGACAATTGTAGGAATTTAGGTTCTGATATCTATCAAAGTTGTACGCGATGTTATTCTTGCTACCGTCGCTGCGAAAGTATTTTATTAATTCAAGAGGAGGTTTCAAATGTCCTATGCTGTCGAAGTATGTTACGTTTTCACTACGCTTCACGTAGGCAGTCCAATGGGTGCCAGGACCTATTTTATCGTCGAGATTTACGATACCGCATTCATTCTCATGAATTCTAGATGGCAAAGCGTTGCGCATGAATACTCCTCTAAAATTCGGAATTTTTAATATTTTAGCATACTTCGCTAAATCAACGTTTGTTAACGCTCGTCGCGGTAGCTTTACAGTTAGTTTTTTGGTTGGTAGGGTCTTAAATATAATCTAAATCCTCTTTTGTAGGGTCCCAAATGTAGACCTTTTCCAAGAGCAACCGACTCCATCGCTTTATTATGTCGCTCCTTTTCTTTAAGGTCCTTTGCAGCAGATTTAGCATCTCCCACTGCTTTGGCGATTGCTGCAGCTCCACCTCCTAAGGATCCTAGGGCGCTTAAAGCGGCAAATATTGGTATGAGCGGTAAAATACCGCCAGTTTTTGGGATTTTAATTATTCTAGTTTTTGGCTGAGCAATTTTACTTTTTTTAATGGTTGCTAAAGCTAGCTTTGCAGCTTTTATTACATCGTATCCTTTATTACCTTTAATACGGTTTCGCGCAAGCGTGACCGCACCGGTAAAGCTAATAACTCCACCAGAACGTTTTTGTCTCACTCTTTTTACGTAGAGCGCCCATTCCTAGTTTGGTTTTTCCTTTCATAATACCTGTTATGGTTAGTGCAGCAGCTTTTTCTCCAAATTTAGCGTCTTTTGCACGAAAACGTTGCCACGCCTTTTCGGAAAGTATCTTGTCAGCTTCGTGTCGTTTCTGAAGATCTTGATGTTGAGAATATGCGATATCGTGCTCTTTGCACGCTTCGTCTAGCGGATTAATTCCCTGATCTCCCCTAGCAAGTCTTTTCTTTAAACGAGTACCTGGACCACAAAACTTATATCCAGGCACATGTAGTTCCACTGGCAAATTATTTATAAGCGTGTTTAGAACACCACAACCTTTCCTTCTCACGGTTCGTCGACGAATACCTGGTTTGTGCGCGTAAACTCTCATATTAAACGATTGCGATCGATTGCAAAGTTTGTACTGCAAACATTTCTTTAAAACTTGTTCTTATATATATAACTTGATCACTGTTTAGGTTTAGCTTAGTGTTTAGCGAGTGTACTGGAGATAAAGGTGTCGAAATGAAAAGGATTACAATTGAAAAACAAGATGTAACCCTACCGATCGTAAATCACGATGCTAAGTCATTGGTAAAACCATTTCAAAGGCATAGTGTTTTACTAGGGGAGAATTGTAAAAGAGGGCTTTTAGTGGGCAGCTCAGCTAGCGGTAAAACAAGCGTGATGGTTACTTTGATAGAACACCCTAACGGCCTACGATTTGAAAATGTTTATTTATATTGTAAGACTCTAGATCAGCCTAAGTATGCATATCTTAAAAACTTATTAACTCCGATAAAAGAAATTGGTTACGAGGAATACGAAGATGGGACTGCTGTCCCACAACCTATGAACGCAAAACCCAATTCTGTAATTGTTTTTGACGATGTGGTCGGAGAAAATCAAAATATAATCGAACATTACTATTGTTTCGGACGTCATGGAAATATCGATTGCTTTTACCTATGCCAAACGTATTCATCTATTCCCAAACAACTCATTAGAGACAATGCTAATCTGATTGTAGTGTTTCAACAAGATAAAACAAATCTCAAACACATTTACGACGACCATGTCATTGTGGACATGTCGTTCGATCAGTTAAAGGAATTGTGCTCTATTTGTTGGCAGTAGGACTACGGGTTTTTAGTTATAGATAAAGATAGTGCAATAAATTCCGGAGATACCGGAAAGGCTTTGATTGCTATTTCCACATAAATAATTAAAACTTACTTCAAACTGTTAGTGGTTGGCGAACAACTGTAAACGCAAGATGGATAGACGTTTAGTTGCCGAACTGCTTAAAACGAGAAAAGCCGTAAAAAGGAAATATCAAAGTTTAAGGTCAGACATTGCTCAATCGCAGTTACAGTTGGCGGAACAATTAAAACCAATTTCCCAACCCCTTCAGGATCTACTATCAACTCTAAAAACTGAAAGAGTGGATACTCATGATATAAAAAGTAAAGTAGAGTATATGACCTCTCCACCCAAGCCTATTATTCCCCAACCAAATTTTCTAAAGTTAGAGGACATTGGAGAGATTGCACCAGAAACAGAATTACAGGATCATGTAGAATCAGAACAAACCGCAGAAGATGAAGTGCTTGAAGAAAGCATCCGGGAAGCTAATAAAACCGTACAGCAAATGATGCAGTCTCAAGTTTTGGACCAGTACTTAGAGCAGTATGACGGATTAGCTAGGCAATATATCGAAAACATGATACATGACACACAGGACGAATTTGATATGCACTACAGAGTACGATGGGATCTTGAGAGCAATAAATTTTCTATAGGCAATAAAGAATTAGACTTTGATGGGGAAGACATGGTCATAATGGATGGAGCAAATAGGGTGGTTTACAAAGGAACGCCTGGAATGTATGAGTTAATGTTTAAAAAGAAACCCATAGGTTACAGTAAAGCTGACGAAGACAATTATAAAGATATCGTTAATCGGTCTGCAGCCAACCGACAAAATTACAATCCCAACGATCGAATAAGTGGTAATGCAGGGCAAAAGTACAAAAACGTTGTTCGCCGTTTAGTTGCACCCAAGCGACGAGGTAAAGGACTCCTAAATTTAAATAACAAGCAGATTGAATTTGTTCCTTGGAAAAATCCGAACACGTTAGTAAACAGATTACAGATTTTAATAGCCTCACAGTTGGCAGGTCATACCGGTCATAATAACGAAATTCTTAGTATCATTGACGCTTTAAAAACAGAAAAAATTATTATATAAACAAACCGATGGTTAAATAGAGACCCAAGCTTGACTTCTCATCACATAGCTACGAAATGCCGATCGATAAGTTTGGAAGACACTTACACGATTCTCGTTATAGAGCCTATCCCACTCATGTTTTGTTTAAAGTCAAAAATATATTGGAATTGTATTACGAAGTCCCTCTACACATCGTTGGATCGAAAACTGACAAAGCGGGATTCTTCAAACTCGGAAAGGGGCAAACAGAATACATATTTCCGTTGACGTCGGCTGTTGTTTTACAAACAAATAAATCTATAGAAAACGTGGAAGTGTATCTCAACAATGTTCATGTAACTAATCTGATCGGTCAAACATTGAAACGTGGAGATGCTTTCCGATTTAAGCTGCCCAATGGTGAAAAGGATGTTCTCATGTCGATGCAGTTAGTTCTTAAATGTTCACTGCAACAGGAAAAGGTTCCAGTCTAACATGAACGTTAAACATGAAGTTGTCGAAGAATTGCACAAACCAGCTAGAAAAAATTTTAAGCGGCGACGCGTGATTGTCAAGGGAATAAACGATTTATTCCAAGCTGACTTGGTAGAAATGATACCCTACGCAAAACTTAACCAGGGGTACCGATACATTTTAGTTGTGATCAACGCATTTTCCAAATACGTTTGGGCATACCCCGTCAAGCGAAAGACGGGTCAAGCAGTTACCGAAGCTATGAAGAAAGCGCTTAATGCTGCAACACAAAAACC
This sequence comes from Ctenicera cuprea, assembly GCA_958336395.1. NCBI lineage: Eukaryota > Metazoa > Arthropoda > Insecta > Coleoptera > Elateridae > Ctenicera > Ctenicera cuprea. The sequence continues at coordinate 5,563 of CATVIB010000483.1, read as the reverse complement.
TAAAAATTTGCAAACAGATATGGGAAAAGAGTTTTATAATGCAGAATTTCAAAATTTGATGAAGAAATTCGGCATAAACCATTACAGTAGTTATTCAGATCTAAAAAGTAGCATAGTTGAGCGATGCAATCGCACCTTGAAAAATATGATGTGGAAGCAGTTCAGCTTTCAGGGAACCTACAAATGGTTAGATCTTTTACCAAAAATCGTAAAAGCGTATAATTCAAAGAAACACAGCACAACTGGGTATAAGCCAAAAGATGTTAATAAAAAAAATGCCAACGAGATTCTAGAAGCCGCATTCAGTCATACTAAAACGGTAGATTCCAAGCAACAAAAATTTCACTTGGGCGATCATGTTCCGGTGAGCAAATATAGAGCAGCATTTGCCAAAGGATATACTCCCAGCTGGAGCAACGAAATATTTAAAATTGCAAAAGTTCGTCTTACTAACCCAACAACCTACATATTGGAAGATGAAACTAAGCAACAAATAAAAGGTGGATTTTACGAGTACGAATTGCAGAAAACTAAACACCCAGATATATTCCTAGTGGAAAAAGTGGTTTGGAGAAAAGGAAATCAACTGTTCGTTAAATGGTTAGGTTTAGATAAGAGGCATAATTCATGGATATCTAAAACAGATCTTGTATAATTTTCTTGAACTGTAATTATGATGAAATAAAATAATTTTTAATATGTATTTAGTTTAATTATGTTGCTATACAAACGTGTTTGTTCTTTAGATTGTCATTTACAAATAATTGATATTAAATAGACTTCAACGAAATCACGCAAAATATAAACATTTTTCTCACATTCTTTAGTTGTTTTACTTTATTATAATATATATACACATATAAATAATGCTAATACAAACTACTTAAAAATTACAAAGCCCAAGCAAATATGAGTAAGCGTACAAGAAAGTTTGTGTCAACGATTATGGTAGGACTCCTGCAGCAAAATAACAACCAGTACTGTTCACTCGCGGCAACTGTAAATTAATTTAAATTTGTTCGGAAACGGCTGCCTCTAATAAATCCACCAAATCGTTAAGTCTGCCAACGCTAGGAATATCCTTGTGTCCCCATGCTAAAGTATTGGTAGAACCGGGAATAATGAAACGTTTGTCGTCGTAAGCAGACAGCGCAACTTTATTAACCAGTTTGGTGTACATAGTGTGCAAACTAGAGCGAAAAACGGTCATCATACAAAACACTCTAGACTGCATGTTTGTAGCTACTGCGCTATACGTTTCCGTTGTAAGAGATTTTTCGATAGCGCATTTATTCACACCCTTAGCCTTTCTATCTGTTTTATCGCGCGCATTTACACAGTATGATTTTGCACCCGTTCCGTAATAATTTAAAACAGGGATACCGCATATTCGTCTTTCATCTTACCAACAACAGACATGGTTCGCGGCATTCCGTGTTCCCGAGTTTTATAATTAGAAGTGTCGAATTTATCTAAATGCTCTTTCATGTCATCATAAAAATTTTCAGTGTAAATTAGCAATATAAAGGAGTCAGTATCCGAATATAGAAGAACAACGTTATTACCATACTTTTGTTTCAAAAAATTATAGAAAAAATCATACATGACAGTTTTCGATATATCCAGAACAGAGAAACCAACGTAACTCGGTTTGTTGTAGAAAACAGAAGTTCTGTTCATCTCAACGGCTATTAAATTTTCACAAAATATAGATAAATTTTTGAAATTTGGTTTTGCAATTAAATTTTTAGCTCCAACTCTTTTACCAATTTTCTCCCAATGGCTAAGCAATTTAATGTTTACCCTTTTGTCCACGTTTCCCATTGTTTTTCCAAAAACGCTGTTATTAATACCCTTGAAAAAGTTTTTTTCAAAGTCGTTTTTACTATCATTTCGAAATTTGGTGTTCAAATCAATATAAGATCTTAACCACGGAGACTGAGTAAATTTCAATATTCTATGAATTCGCGTCAAGATTAAGCCAGCATCTAAACACAAAAGCACTAGTCAAATACTACTAAAAGCAACTACAAGCAAATGAATAATAAAAGCGAAAGAAACACAAATGCAATAGTCAAATACTACTAAAAACAGCTACAGCTACAATTACAAATGAATAATAAGTCAAAGAAACACAAAAGCAATAGTCAAAGAGTTCTATTTAGAAATCACAAGTTTAACTAAGCACTTAGTAAATAAACAAAATAGCCAGTTTAACTAAGCACTTAGTAAATAAGCAAAATAGCAAATAAGTATATGTTAGTTGTGTGGATTGGAGTCTCTATCTGTCTAAAAACCGCACCACTGGAATATTCATACGCTGCGTTCCAGCTTTTAAACGTTTTCAGAGCGTGCGAGGCCTTTCCTACTACCTGCAAAGAGAAAGGAACCAATTGAATTGTCGGATACCCTACTATGGCAAGTGAAAGGAGTGAGATCAGCCATCCGATTGGTCAAACCCCCCAGCAAGAAGAGAATGGATGAGGACCGCCTCGAGAAAACGGTTTAAAAGCGGATCGCAGCGTAGAATTCTTCAGTGTGCTAGGTTTTAGACAGATTGAGATCCTAGCATACTCAACTAACACATATTTATTTGTGCGCCAGTTTTTAGACTCTGGCACACATATTTATTTGTGTATTACTGTTTCAGTGTGCTAGGTTTTAGACAGATTGAGATCCTAGCATACTCAACTAACACGTATTTATTTGTGCGCCAGTTTTTAGACTCTGGCACACATATTTATTTGTGTATTACTGTTTCCCTTCTAGCGCAGTGTTTTTATATATTTGTGTGTTTTTCTGTATTTGTGTTTTTCTTTATTTGTTCTAAGTGCTTAGTATTAGAAATTAGAAATTAGAAATTAGAAATTGATATTAGACATTAGACAATTGACCTTTGACCTTTCAAAATGTTGTTTGTAGCTAATTTTGGTGAAATCGTTACCAGACTCGCCTGGGTAAAAGTGCCAGATCATGAGTTTTATATGCACGACCTGAGGCTGTTTGGTGAAAGCTTGGGTCGATGGTTTGCGATTCCTCTAGCACAGGCAAACATCCTGCAGGAATTTGTCCTAGGCGACGCCGGCGGCGAGGAAGGATACTTTCAGTTCTTCCGGCACCCCTTTGGTGGTGTGCTAGCAACCAAAGATGGCCGTCAGAAATTCTTTCTCGCCGAAGATGTCGCTGCAATAGTGCAGTATATGGGCGAAGACTCGCTGTGGGATGCGGACACGGAAGAAAATTTGGCTTTGTAAGTATATTTTAAAATATGTAAATATCGATTATAGTTTGTAAATAAAATAAAAATGTTGGTTTCAATAAACTTTAGTATAGTAATTATTTGTAATAAAATGATTTAAAATAAACTTTGTTTACAGATAGTGCTATAGGACGGCACGTCCAATAGCACGGCGACACGACGGTCGAAATGTTGTAAAGGCTGTGCGGCAAAGGATGTATATATGACAGCTAGGCTTCCGGGTTGGAGCCGCGTCATCGGTGCATGAACTGCCGACGTTTCGTCCTCGGTTCCACGGGACATCTTCAGGGCTGTGGTCACTTTGGGATCTGGAACACAACTGGCGAGACCGGTGCAGGCACCGGGTTTATAAGGGACGGGTGGGTAACAAGGTGTGAATGCTGAGTTTGTGATTGGCTGTCGGGCTGTAGGGGTTGAGCGGTTGCAGGGCGGGGCTTGGATTTACTCGGAAATAACAGTTTGTAGGCATTGTGCAGGGGATAGCTGTGGTCTCGGTTAATATTGTTAGGAGTTTTGTGTATTTCTATGGATTCACGGATCACACGGTTGAGGTAGGTGGAAGAACGGGCTAGGATTTTGGTTTTGTCAAATTGAATGTTATGGCCTGTATCGTGTTTATGTTCTGCGATAGCCGACTCTGCGGGACGTTTCAGTCGAGTGCAGCGCTCGTGTTCAGAAACTCGAACGCTGATCGGCCTCTTCGTCTCACCGATGTAGGCTTTCCCACAGGAGCAAGGTACACTATACACACCGCAGGATTGAAGGGTAGGTAACTTGTCTTTGGTCGGAGGAAGGAAATTGGAAAGTTTTTGAAAGGGAGTAAAAACGGTTTTTATGTTTTGTTGTTTAAGTAGTCTGCTGATGCGGTCGGTGGTTTTGTGTATGTAAGGTAGAAATGCTACAGAGGTAGGTGGTGTAGGAGTATTGGTACGTTCTGTGTTTGCGGGTTGGGCCTTTTGAGTAATAGCGTGTTGGATGTCTCGTTTGTTGTAGCTGTTTTGGGAAAGGACAGTCGTAATGTGGTTGAGTTCGTCTTTTAGGTGGGATGGTTCGGAAATGGCAAAGGCTCGGTTAACTAAGGAATTGATGACAGAACGTTTCTGGGCGGGATGATGATGGGAATGTGCGTTTAGGTAGCGGTCAGTGTGTGTAGGTTTGCGGTACACGGAATGTCCTAGTTTGCCGTCAGGGCGACGACTCACTAGGACGTCGAGGAAAGGAAGGTTGTCGTTGGATTCAATCTCCATAGTAAAATGGATGCTGGCATGTTGGGAATTTAGGTGAGACAGAAAGTCGGAAAGGGAATCCCGTCCATGAGGCCAGATAACGAAGGTATGTATCATCGACGTATCTGAACCAACATTTAGGTTTTAAAGGTGCGGAGTCTAGGGCTTCCTGTTCGAATGCTTCCATGAAAATGTTAGCAACGACAGGAGAGAGTGGGGAACCCATGGCAGCACCCGACACTTGTTCGTAATACTGTCCACGGAATAGAAAATAGGTGGAGGCCAGGCAATTTTCTACTAGGAGGGACAAGTCAGTGGGTTGGTTGTGTAAGGAAAGTATGTCCTGGATTAAAGAAATGGAATCAGGGATAGGAACCTTAGTGAACAGGGATTCGACATCAAAACTGACTAAGATATCCTCAGGATTCATAGACAAATTTTGAAGTCGTTGAACAAAATGGTTGGAATTTAGGATGAAAGAATCAGTCTTGCCAACATAAGGTTTAAGAATTTTGGAAAGGTATTTCGAAAGTTTATAAGTGGGGCAGTTGATAGCACTAACAATGGGACGTAAAGGAATATTAGGTTTGTGGATTTTAGGAAGTCCGTACAGTCTTGGTGTCTGAGAATGTCTGGGAATTAAAGATTTTTGAATTTCTTTTTTCCCAGACATTCTCAGACACCAAGACTGTACGGACTTCCTAAAATCCACAAACCTAATATTCCTTTACGTCCCATTGTTAGTGCTATCAACTGCCCCACTTATAAACTTTCGAAATACCTTTCCAAAATTCTTAAACCTTATGTTGGCAAGACTGATTCTTTCATCCTAAATTCCAACCATTTTGTTCAACGACTTCAAAATTTGTCTATGAATCCTGAGGATATCTTAGTCAGTTTTGATGTCGAATCCCTGTTCACTAAGGTTCCTATCCCTGATTCCATTTCTTTAATCCAGGACATACTTTCCTTACACAACCAACCCACTGACTTGTCCCTCCTAGTAGAAAATTGCCTGGCCTCCACCTATTTTCTATTCCGTGGACAGTATTACGAACAAGTGTCGGGTGCTGCCATG